>CM072664.1:77360509-77435732 GCA_036884735.1 Huso huso
GAATCTTAACTTCTCTACCATATTGCCTTCAATTTACTTCTAATGTGCAGTTGTTTAAGTATAGTTAAATATACGTTAACTTGGTGTTTTTCTCAGCTCTCTGCTACCATCCATTGCTCAATGAAGCTGCTATTATTTCTTGCTTGCTCGGAGTCAATGCAGTGCAAGTATCTATATACCCAGAGTATATAGCCCGCCTTCATCTATCACAGCAGTGCTTGCATTTTTGGAACTAACAGTTTTTTCTATCCAATGTTAAATCACTTTTCAGAAAAATAACATGAATACAGCCGTCATTCCTCATGCGTAGCAAACTGCTATTCAATACTTGTTCCATGTTTTCCAACATACCCCACTTTTAAAATATAAGATGGAGGGGGGTGACCCGCTACAACCAAGTTGCTGACGTGATCCCGAGCCCTCAGATGTCCTCTTCGCTGGTTCTGAGTAGTCACATCAAGTACCGTGTTTGTATAATATATTATAGTGAAGTATGTTCCTCTCATTCTAAGTCTCTCCATTATGTGTAGGTATCTACCTTGCCTTTGCTGTTTCTCCATGTAAGTATGTCATGAGCAAAAAAACAAACAAAAAAACAAACAAACATACGTAAAAATAATACAAAAAATGAAAAATAAACATAGAAAAATACAGTAAATACAGTTTATCACTGTACACAGGTGTTATTTCTTATTCATGGTGGCTCCCAGTAAGTTTACAGTTTCCCATCTGCCAATGGTCCTTTCTAACTGTTGGTGTTGTTTTTTCCACCAAAAACACTGAATGCTATTCCACAAAATCAATACTATTACTATTAACAGTATTATTAAAACAATATAATCCCCAAAAATGTGCCCTAAGGCCTGCCCTGACCATCCATATCGTTTCAATACGGTGGCTTTTAATTGTGCCAAATCAACTTCGACCTTAGCTTTGAGCAGCTTCTGTTCCGCTCTTTGTAGGGCTATTTTAACCAATTTGTGCACTTGAGAAAAAATGACCGAATATGAATCTAGATATGGGTCATCCCACCAAGCAGTAATTTGGAACTCCTCTACTTCAGGTTCAGATATATATCTCCAATCTGAACTGCATGTGTTGGAGCAAAACAAAATCCTGGAGAAGTCTGACAAGTTAAATCTCCATACTTAAAATTGGTATGGTTACTCAACACACACCCTTGATATTTCCCAACCTGCACTGCTTTTTTCCACCCCTCTAGTGGATGTACCTCTAATTCAGTGCTTATATTTCTATTAATTCCGGTGATTGCAGGACACCGCAAACCACATGACTATTTGTTTCATAACAGCATGCTTCATGCACCACACCACCCAGTTCCCTCGTTGAACTTTCCATGTAGCCTTTTCCCAAACTATCACTGTCTCATTGTGTAGTACTCCTATCGGTCTAATCTTCAAACTGTCTTTATACTGGTTATTAGGATCCAGGTATGGTATTGAGAGATAGAACCCTATGTGACCAGGTGGTTCCTTGCCATTCTCCTTTGGCCACACTAAACTAGCTCCCAGGAGGTCAGTCTGATCAGGCTGGATCATTGCCAACCTCAACCTGAGTTCCTCCTGTGCATGTCTAGGTACCACTCTTAGCCTAATGTCCATTATTTCTTCCTTCATTGTTTTTAAAAGGTCACCCGCAAATATTCTACAATCTATTGCTTTGGTCAAATTGCGCAGGGCTCCCTCTGTTCCATCCATTAGCTCATATATAGCTATACCCTGGAGTCTAATCCCTTGATTTACATACATCTGTCCATTCCCCAATCTTTCTATTCCTTCTCCCACAGTACTTGCTATCCAAGCTTGCCCTTTTGACATTTGATAAATATCCCAGCTGTTTGCAACAGAATTTCCTGCACCAAACCAGCCTGCTATTTCATCAAAAGTCCCCCTCTTCCACGTTTCTCATTACCTTCATACATTCTGATTTCGGCTATTCGCTCTTTTGTAATCTTTTATTGTACTACTTATTTCCCTTTGAAGCCAATTCTGGATATTGGTGTGTTGCTTGCAATGCTGTTCAAATATAACAGTTAGATTTGTGAAATTATACATTACATACGATTACTATATTCACATTATCCAAAACAGTTTTTCGTTCTGGTCCGAGAATGATACCTTCCCGAGGTAGGGGGTGCAAAGGGGGACATACTTTCGTAGTGATTTTACCTCGATAGTACGGTTTACTGCCCTGTTTTAAGAAATTGATCACCCGCATGGAACAAGTGCAAATTACTGACGTACTCAATTCCTTACAGCAATCTATGCCTCCCAATTTCACCCACCCGTCCTGCTCTTTAGCTACGCGGTGCAGTGTTGGTTTAACTCTGTAAGCTCATAATCACATCTTCTATTCGAAACTACAGTACTCTCAGAATAAACTCTATGTTCCAGCTGTGGATCCCCATCCTCTTGATCAAAACCACACTACTAACTTTAATCATTGCATCTCTGACAGCCTAAGCCATCTTTCCACCATGGTAACTGTTTCTCACAATCTGTGCTGACGATTTCTATCCAAGTTCCTACTGTCATCACATCGGTTACTTTCCCCCTATATACATCTCTGACCATATTCTGCAGTGCATCCATCATGGTCTGTGCCAGTTGGTCACACTTTCTCAATTATTTTTTATTACCTAAAAATGGTTTAATTACGCTCATAGCTTGTTGTAACTAATTTATAATTAACAATTATTCATGTTGCTCTAAACATTTAGGTGCATCATTATTTTTTAACCTGTATTAAAATTACATCTTTCTAGAATCCAATATTCTAGATCATCTCAATCTTATGATGCACTTAAGACTGATTAAAACCTAAACCTATAGCTTCAAAAATGACCACTATGTATTGAACAAGTACTAAAATAGTGCCTCATTTTAGACATATTCAACACTACAGCATATCATTCAAAGTTCACATGATTTCCAAAATTAATGTCTAATATAGGTAACCATATTTTCCAGTAGAACAGCTGTTTTCAATTGGTATTTCCATTCAACATAGGATGTCCCATTACCTTACAAGTACATATTAATATAGTATTATGTTCCTAATAACACTCCAAATAATCCATTGCAAGACACCAACCATTTTACCTCCCTAACATGGATGGCAGATACAATGTCTTAACAATGTCACTCTTAAGTGTCATGAACAACACAAACTCCATACTCCCAGTGCCTCTAGAGGGCAATGGTACAACCTTGCAGTTTTTGTTATTTTACTGAATGTGATTAGTAATAAATTACATGAGACCTTCCCATCTCTGCACTCCAGGATCGCTGACATATTACCTTTAGTATCTTTAAACTAAGACAAATCTTTTCACCAATCATACATCTATACCCCAAGTTTATAATACGTAGTTTCATTATCAGGTATGTTAACTGAAATTAACAGTCCCCATTACATCCCCAAAAATGTCACTTTAACGTCATCATAAATATTTCTTCTTTTGATATGCAGACCGGAATGGTTCCCCATATGTAAGAATGTCTCTGTGGTTTCAGATACTTCCTCATGACTGTCTCTCAGCAACTTACACTCTTGTTCCAGATATATGGTAGAGCTTAATTACTACATATCATGGACAAGCATTGTAAAGTTATGCAGGTTAATATGTACAGTTACTGTTTGCATATCCAAATTGTCCCACAAGTGTACTGGAACTTTCTGCACAAACTCTTCTGAAATGGTCCTCTCAGTTCCAATGAACAGCACTGTGCTTCCATTCCACATAAACGCCATCAATATTATCTCGGGACCTGTGGAGAACAAGTGCAGTATTTATTCTTTTGATTACTATCTGATTTAATTTCAAAATTCAAAAGGGTTAATTCTTGAATAGTCTCTTTTTCATCTGCATTGATAATGTTATTGCAATTCTAAGAATCGCCAATGTCTGTTAATTCTATCTTGTATTTTTCTCAGAGCCTATGTCCACCCCATATTGTGAACATAATATAAAATGTCAGTTCCAGCATGAACCTGTAGGAGAAGAGAAAAGCCTTAGACCTGTGTCTGTACTCTGAAAGTAACTACAAATCTCTATCTACTTCATTGCTCACAATTACTACTCTAACCTAACTGCATCAGTGCACTTAGGAATTTTTTCTCCAGCAGGCTTGCTTATCAGTGAAACTGTATTGCCAATTTCAAATTGGTTTCTCCCAGTTTGTCCATTATCTCATATGGACCTCCCAATCAGCCTTCCAACCCCCCCCTTTTTTTTTTTTTAATTTGAATGGAGACCCTGTGTGGGGTTGGAATCAGTGCCTGTTTTAATGCCTCAAACAAGGCATGTGACCTTTGATCCTATTGCAATGTGTCTTGCTTGCCTGGGTTACCATTCAGGTGTTCATAGAGGGGACAGCTAGTTCGCTGTATCCTTCCATGAAGTCCTGACAGAATCCAAATATGCCCAAAAGGATCTAAGGGGCAGATTAACTTTTTATTTTCAACTTTTTATTTTCTGGGTCAGGTGTGTGTCCTCCAGCTTCCACCTGTACTCCTAAGAAACAAACAGATTACTTCATTAATGCAGCTTTCTTTAGATTTAATTTGAGAGCAGCGTGCTCCATGAGATCCAAGACTTCCTCCAGCAACAGATAGTGCTTCTCCGCAGTTCCCGTTGCAACAGTATGTCGTCCACATACTGTATGATATTACCTGGTTGAGAACAGTCCTCTAAGATGTTAGTCATACATTGATCTCTCCCTTCTTGGCAAGACGTCCAGAGCACATATCACAATAACAGTTGAAAAGAAAGTTTACAAAGAAATGTATTCAAACGTTAATGTTTCTCAATAACTGTGGCAATGTGCCCCACCCCTGTGTGCATATTATGTATTGTATGGTGCGTGCGTGTGTTAATGTTGGTGTATAGAGATTGGTACACGGGATATAAACGGGTCTGTGTTTCACGTGTGATTTAAATTGTATATTTGTATTTAGGCACGAGGAGGGCACAAATCACTTCACGTGCTGGTTAAATGTAATATGTGAGCACGGGGTTGCACGTAATGAATTCCCGTGCTGGGATTCAAGTGAATAATTAATTAATAATTGAATCCCAGCACAACAGTATATATATAGAGACACGTAGCACTCAGTCGGGGTTGGGTGTTCGAGAGTGGAGAACGGGAGAGAGAGGTTAAAATAAATAAGATCGTTAAATATAAGTGTTTGTACTCACCGTGTTTGTTTGTCTCTCCGCACCGTTTGTTAAGTGTTTAGTACGCTTTTGTTTGTCTATTTATTTTGGCGCAAGTGCCGTGTCCTGTTTTGTTTTGTGTTCAAACCTTTTATTTTCTGTGTTGTTATTAAACCAAAATCCAAGCTTAACCAAAATCAAGTCTCTGTGTGTTACTTCCTGGCTCTGGTCTGACACCACCCACTCCGCCGTCTTTGTGACACGTGGTGTCCTGCGTGGGATCGACAGCGCCCAGGACTCAGGCCAGAGCAGGAACCGCATATTTGGATTTAAAAAAAAAAAAGAAAATAAATAAAAAGAGGAAATATGGCAGAAGACGCCATCAAACGGGACTGGATCCGGGAAAATGCTGGGCTGGAGGCCCAGTCGATACCAGTGCCCGTCCGGTTCCTGCGGTTGATGGACAGTGAGCGATGGGGAGGCATATGCGAGGGAACAGACCTAAGCACCTGGGAGGAAGGTGTGGGGTTGGTCCTCAGCTACCTGGAGGCAATTATAAGTGGAACAGCAGCCCAGGTAGCAGGTCCACCAGCAGAGGAAGAATGCCTGCTGTCCCCGCCGCCACCAGCAGAGGAAGAATGCCTGCTGGTTTGCCTCCACAGCCCAAGCGGGGAGGAGCCAGAGTCCCACAGCCCGAGCGGGAGGAGCCAGAGCGTCCACAGCCCGAAAGCGGGAGGAGCCAGAGCGCCCACAGCCCAAGCGGGAGGAGCCTGAGCGCCCACAGCCCAAGCGGGAGGAGCCCGAGCGCCCCACGCCTGAGTGGGAGGAGCCCTAACGTCCCACGCCTGAGTGGGGGGGAGCCCAACGCCCACAGCCCAAGAGGGGGGGAGTCGGTCGCCCACAGCCTGAAAAAGGGAGGAGTCTGTGCGCCCACAGCCCAAAAAGGGAGGAGAGGTGCGCCCACAGCCCAAAAGGGGAGGAGTCGGTGCCCACAGCCCAAAAGGAGGAGTCGGTGCGCCCACAGCCCGAAGAGAAGTCAGGGCGCCCACAGCCCTAGGGACCCAAGCTGCCAGCAGGGAGAATACCTGCTGGTTCCACCTCCACCAGCAGAAGAACAATGCCTGCTGTCCCCATCTACACCAGCAGAGGAAGCATGCCTGTTGGTGCACCTGCTGCTGCCATCCCGAGAGCTAAAGGGGAGGAGCCATTGCCGTCCCAAGAGCCAGAAGGGGAGGAATTGCAGGCTCAACCCCTGAATTTTTCTGGGGGGAGAAGGGCAGGATGCTGGTGTCCCCAGCAGCCTCTATTTATGCTGCTGAAGGAGCACGCGCACACCAGCCCAGCCGCCACAGCCTCCCTCTGAGTGGCCAGCATCAGCCCCATGGCCTCCGCCACCACCACCGAAGGGAGCAGAGCAGCAGGAGCTGCCTGCCTCCGCCACCTCCACCGCTTCCTCCACTAGGAGCAGAGGAGCAGGAGCTGCCTCTGCCTCCGCCACCACCACCGCCAGGAGCAGAGGAGCAGGAGCTGCCACTGCCAGAAGCAGAACAGTCTCTGCTGTCCTTACGGTGGCGGAGCCCCAGAAAGGGAGCTGTCGGCCACGAAGAAGGGGAGGAGGTCTGAGACCACCAACCCAGCAGCAGTTTCGCTGCCGGAGATCGTGGGGAGGTCAGGAGACTCTGCCCCACTGCAGCAGTTTCGCTACCGGAGATCGGGGGAGGTCCGAGACCTGCTCCCACTGCAGCAGTTTCGCTGCCCGGAGATGGGTGGGGAGGTCCGGAGACCTGCTCCCACTGCAGCAGTTTCGCTGCCGGAGATCGTGGGGAGGTCCTGAACCCCCCACTGCAGCACTTGCGCTGCCGGAAGTACTGTGGTCGGCTAGAAGAAGGGGGAGAGGTCAGGAGACCAGCATCCCCCCAGCAATTTGCTGCAGGCGTGGACCAGCAGGCTGTCAGAAATCACCACTACCGCAGGTGCTGACAGCATACAGCCATGGGCCCACTGAAGCCCCCTTCCCAGCCCGAGACTTTGTCCTGGACTGCTGGATTTTTAAGGGGAGGTGGTGAGGCCATGTGCTTTGCACAGGGGGTATATGTGGCAATGTGCCCGCCCCTGTGTGCATATTATGTATTCACGAAAGCGTGTGTTAATGTTGGTGTAGAGATTGGTACACGGGATATAAACGGGTCTGTGTTTCATGGTGATTTAAATTGTATATTTGTATTTAGGCACGGGGAGGGCACAAATCACTTCACGTGCTGGTTAAATGTAATATGTGAGCAACGGGGTTGCACGTAATGAATTCACGTGCTGGGATTCAAGTGAATAATTAATTTAATTGAATCCCAGCACAACAGTATATATAGAGACACGTAGCACTCAGTCGGGGTTGGGTGTTCGAGAGGGAGAACGGGAGAGAGAGGAGTTAAAATAAATAAGATCGTGAATATAAGTGTTTGTACTCACCGTGTTTGTTTGTCTCTCCGCACCGCTTGTTAAGTGTTTAGTACGTTTTGTTTGTCTATTTATTTTTGGCGCAAGTGCCGTGTCCTGTTTTGTTTTGTGTTCAAACCTTTTATTTTCTGTGTTGCTCGATCACGGCATCAGCTTAACCAAAAATCCAAGTCTCTGTGTGTTACTTCCTGGCTCTGGTCTGACACCACCCACTCCGGCCGTCTTTGTGACAATAACGCATACAGAAATAAAAGTACTGTCTATTCTTGCTGCAATTAATAACAGCATCCTTTTTAGCAGATCAAAATAAATCAGGATCTATTATAGAAATAATCCAGTGAGAAAAAGAAAATGTGTGCACATAAACCTGACCTTCATGAGCACCTGTTTATGAGGCTTCCCTTTTTAGAATGTGGTCCAAGCTCTACCAACCCAGAGCTCTTTGGGTGGCAGAGGACGTGGAATCACTGTACTTCCGCCAACCAGGCGCAGGTTGCTTCATGCTTAAGCCAGCGAATATATTCTTTATTTGATTAATTTACATGGGCGTTCCCCCATGGTCAATTGTACTCAATGCATTTGTATTACTGTGAGTGCATAATTACTTTTGCTACTGCGACTGTCTGTTCTGTATTAGACAGTGAGAAGTTGACTTTATTTTGCATCACAATATTGCCATTAGCTCAGCGTCCTGTGCTGAACTTCCACAAGAGAGTATTCATACCCTATATTCACAGACAAACACACAAACATTAACCAACAGACTGTCTATCATACCAGTACCACAATCCATCAAGCCTGCAGTCCTACACTGCAATCATCAATAATCTCATGTCACTCACGATTTATTCATGTTTCAGTTATCACATTAATCTAATTATCATCACCTCTCCTGCAAGAAGCTCCGTAAAATACTAATTGTAACCAACATAAACAAAACACATCGTAAACATGTGTGCAAACATCCCATTTCACATCACTCAAGGTAGCTCTGAGTGACACTGCTTTTGTCTCCAGCATCACTGCATTCTGATGCCTTAGCAGAAGTTAAAAATCCTGTAGATCACTCTGATATCGATTGTGACCTCTTTTTCCCATTTGAATTGTATTTTATGCTTTCTAACAATTCAACTTTTTTTTCTTCTACTCGTGTATGGTAGTGTGCTTTAGCAACATCAGAATAAACCCAGTTAATACTGATAACATCAGTGCTTTATTAAACTCCGTTTTTCCATTCAAAGAGAATGCAATCTCCTGTTTAATTCAACATGAACTAAACAATCATTAATAATCAGACCCCTTAAAAATAAAACATCGCTTTAACTCTGCACTTTTTTAGCTACACCAATAATACAAACTCTACCACTCATGTGATCTTGGTTCCAAATATGTATTCATAGGTGATTCATAAAATTCGCCCGTGTCTTAAACATAAAATTCACTCTCAAACAAACACTTAACATTCATTCATGAAAATATTTTTAATAAAATATTTCCAGGTCGATAATTTAATTTGTTTCAGATTTATTGATCTCCAAAAACATTTGTTTCTCTTCCTAAAAGTCTTTTTTATTTTTTTGGTCTGACTAACAGTGATCTATTCTCATTCTCTACATCTTTTCTTTCTCTCTGCCCAAATATGGTCACGCAAGTTTTTTTTTTTATTCCTCCCTGAATCTGCGACCAGGAGACTCAGACCAAGTGCACAAAACAATACCACCACTTTCTTTTCAAGTAAACCCTCTATCAGAAAGACAAAATGTTCCTCTTGTTTACCAATATAATCCTGAACAAACTATTACTTGTTGCTTTGTATATTTGTGTTATTGTTTTAGTTCAAAGGTTGGCCATTCCTTTGCATTCAAACACTAACACAACACAAATAACTCATCAATTAACCTGGGTCTCTTTCCCTTATCAAACCCTCTTATGATCGAGGCAAGACAATAAGTATTCATGCTGGTTCTTAGTACATAGTTTTTCTAAGATGTTACTTTATCTCCACGCTTAAGCAAAATCAGAATTACTCAAACAATCATTAATAAACAACTTCTTAATTACATTTTAATGTGACCTTTTAATTTTATTTTTACAACATGTATTCCTCAAAGTTGATATAGAATCTTTACCATTACAGTTTTTTTTTGTTTTGTTTGTTTTTTTGTGGGCTACCAGTCTTGAATTGCCTTTGTCTTTTTCTTCTTACGAGACACACACTCCTGACCTGTCACATGAACATGTACATTACTGTTCTGTACATAGCTTCCCTTTTTGCCATGTTTTAACACATAGTCTATGTTCCAGATTCTCCAGTCATCCATTCGATGACCGTCACTATTATCTTCTAACATATTTGGAGTTGATCAGACTCCCAACAAAACACAAAACTAACAACAAAACAACAACACTTTTTAGTTTTGTCTTGTTTTTACCAATATTCCGTGTTTAAAGCTATGCTTAACGAAGCATAAACTTTTATTTTGGATTATTGCACATTTATTTTACACTTTTGTATGTGCTATTTGGGCTTAACTGGAACTTATTGTCTGATTGTTCCTTATCTGTACCACCTAATGTGGACAGTTAAATAAGAGGCTTATCCTATTGCCCCCTTATCGTGACTTATAAACCAAACAGTAAAAACAAAGACAAAACAGGTGTAACAAATCCTCTCAAAAACAAACATAAAACATAAATCCGAGTATGCCCGTACCTGTTGAGCTATACAAGTCCGTGTAACTAGTCCAATAGACTCTACTGGCTTGCGTCATAAACACACGATTTACTCCGACTTTTTAGGAATCCAGAGGTCCTCTTTCATACATAAAGTCCTAATAGTCAATACACTTTTAGTTCAGCGGTCAATCTCTCTTGACTTAACTAATTGTGTCCTCAATGTACATGAATTATCAAGAAGTCAAAAGTCCTCTTTCATACTCTACCCTTGATTCTCACTACATTCTAAACACTGCATATAAAACAATAAACCAGTAACTACTCACCAATGTACGTGGTTATATGTTCGAGCTGAAGTCCTGATCCAAAGATTCTCCACACCGCCTGGTTAGAAGTTAGAAGCAGTCTCTGTCCATTCGCTTTGTCCTGGTCCTGTGCACGGATTCAGGCTGGGCAAATGGGTTTCTCTGCAGTCAGGTATCAACCCCGGTATTTTGAAAAAAAAAGTATCAGGAAACAGTCCTTGGGTGGCTCGCCAAATGATGTAACTTAAAAACGTGAGTATCGATGTTTCTTAAGAAACTGCACAGACGCCATTTCTTAATCAGTGTTAAGTTTATTACATACATGCAGGGAGTCTGGTCCCAGGTACAGGACAAACAGAATACTCGTTCTTACAATCGTTGCATGACATTAAATACCCTTCTGCATAGGTGTCTCTCTCCTCCTCTTTCTTTGACACTTAACCAATAGAAAAGGTACAACTCATTATCCTGTTACCATATGTTTCATTTTTAGTGTTAGTGTGTGTGTGTGTGTGTGTGTGTGATCTAGTGTGAAGACCTCTGAACTCAGTGCATTCTTCAGACCCTGGTGCCAGAAAGGTCCATACATCTGGTTTTGTCATCTTCTTGAGACCATTTGATCCCAGTGGCATTATCTCTTTGGATCTCTCTGAAGTCTTAGAGCCTGGCTCCTTCTGGTCCCCTTTGAAAACTAGCTTTATGACCCCCTCATAAACCAGCTGTATTTTCTAAGCAAAAACCTGTTTAACTAGTTTTATACCCCAGTGGACTCCCGAAGGGCAAGCTTCTTTCATGTCAGGGCTGGAGATCAAAGGACTTGTTTGTACAGCCGTGTGCTGCTGGCCAGCCATTTGCTTTGACACAAAAGAATCTTAACTTCTCTACCATATTGCCTTCAATTTACTTCTAATGTGCAGTTGTTTAAGTATAGTTAAAATATCGTTAACTTGGTGTTTTCTCAGCTCTCTGCTACCATCCATTGCTCAATGAAGCTGCTATTATTTCTTGCTTGCTCGGAGTCAATGCAGTGCAAGTATCTATATACCCAGAGTATATAGCCCGCCTTCATCTATCACAGCAGTGCTTGCATTTTTGAACTAACAGTTTTTCTATCCAATGTTAAATCACTTTTCAGAAAAATAACATGAATACAGCCGTCATTCCTCATCGTAGCAAACTGCTATTCAATACTTGTTCCATGTTTTCCAACATACCCACTTTTTAAAAATATAAGATGGAGGGGGTGACCCCTACAACCAAGTTGCTGACGTGATCCCGAGCCCTCAGATGTCCTCTTCGCTGGTTCTGAGTAGTCACATCAAGTACCGTGTTTGTATAATATATTATAGTGAAGTATGTTCCTCTCATTCTAAGTCTCTCCATTATGTGTAGGTATCTACCTTGCCTTTGCTGTTTCTCCATGTAAGTATGTCATGAGCAAAAAACAAACAAAAAAAACAAACAAACATACGTAAAAATAATACAAAAAATGAAAAATAAACATAGAAAAATACAGTAAATACAGTTTATCACTGTACACAGGTGTTATTTCTTATTCATGGTGGCTCCCAGTAAGTTTACAGTTTCCCATCTGCCAATGGTCCTTTCTAACTGTTGGTGTTGTTTTTTCCACCAAAAACACTGAATGCTATTCCACAAAATCAATACTATTACTATTAACAGTATTATTAAAACAATATAATCCCCAAAAATGTGCCCTAAGGCCTGCCCTGACCATCCATATCGTTTCAACACGGTGGCTTTTAATTGTGCCAAATCAACCGACCTTAGCTTTGAGCAGCTTCTGTTCCGCTCTTTGTAGGGCTATTTTAACCAATTTGTGCACTTGAGAAAAAATGACCGAATATGAATCTAGATATGGGTCATCCCACCAAGCAGTAATTTGGAACTCCTCTACTTCAGGTTCAGATATATATCTCCAATCTGAACTGCATGTGTTGGAGCAAAACAAAATCCTGGAGAAGTCTGACAAGTTAAATCTCCATACTTAAAATTGGTATGGTTACTCAACACACACCCTTGATATTTCCCAACCTGCACTGCTTTTTTTCCACCCTCTAGTGGATGTGCCTCTAATTCAGTGCTTATATTTCTATTAATTCCGTGATTGCAGGACACCGCAAACTACATGACTATTTGTTTCATAACAGCATGCTTCATGCACCACACCACTCCAGTTCCCTCGTTGAACTTTCCATGTAGCCTTTTCCCAAACTATCACTGTCTCATTGTGTAGTACTCCTATCGGTCTAATCTTCAAACTGTCTTTATACTGGTTATTAGGATCCAGGTATGGTATTGAGAGATAGAACCCTATGTGACCAGGTGGTTCCTTGCCATTCTCCTTTGGCCACACTAAACTAGCTCCCAGGAGGTCAGTCTGATCAGGCTGGATCATTGCCAACCTCAACCTGAGTTCCTCCTGTGCATGTCTAGGTACCACTCTTAGCCTAATGTCCATTATTTCTTCCTTCATTGTTTTTAAAAGGTCACCCGCAAATATTCTACAATCTATTGCTTTGGTCAAATTAGTAGGGCTCCCTCTGTTCCATCCATTAGCTCATATATAGCTATACCCCCTGAGTCTAATCCCTTGATTTACATACATCTGTCCATTCCCAATCTTTCTATTCCTTCTCCCACAGTACTTGCTATCCAAGCTTGCCCTTTTGACATTTGATAAATATCCCAGCTGTTTGCAACAGAATTTCCTGCACCAAACCAGCCTGCTATTTCATCAAAAGTCCCCTCTTCCTCCTTTCTCATTACCTTCATACATTGCGTTATTCGCTCTTTGTAATCTTTTATTGTACTACTTATTTCCCTTTGAAGCCAATTCTGGATATTGGTGTGTTGCTTGCAATGCTGTTCAAATATAACAGTTAGATTTGTGAAATTATACATTACATACGATTACTATATTCACATTATCCAAAACAGTTTTCGTTCTGGTCCGAGAATGATACCTTCCGAGGTAGGGGTGCAAAGGGGGACATACTTTCGTAGTGATTTTACCTCGATAGTACGGTTTACTGCCCTGTTTTAAGAAATTGGATCACCCCGCATGGAACAAGTGCAAATTACTGACGTACTCAATTCCTTACAGCAATCTATGCCTCCCAATTTCACCCACCCGTCCTGCTCTTTAGCTACGCGGTGCAGTGTTGGTTTAACTCTGTAAGCTCATAATCACATCTTCTATTCGAAACTACAGTACTCTCAGAATAAACTCTATGTTCCAGCTGTGGATCCCCATCCTCTTGATCAAAACCACACTACTAACTTTAATCATTGCATCTCTGACAGCCTAAGCCATCTTTCCACCATGGTAACTGTTTCTCACAATCTGTGCTGACGATTTCTATCCAAGTTCCTACTGTCATCACATCGGTTACTTTCCCCCTATATACATCTCTGACCATATTCTGCAGTGCATCCATCATGGTCTGTGCCAGTTGGTCACACTTTCTCAATTATTTTTTATTACCTAAAAATGGTTTAATTACGCTCATAGCTTGTTGTAACTAATTTATAATTAACAATTATTCATGTTGCTCTAACACATTTAGGTGCATCATTATTTTTAACCTGTATTAAAATTACATCTTTCTAGAATCCAATATTCTAGATCATCTCAATCTTATGATGCACTTAAGACTGATTAAAACCTAAACCTATAGCTTCAAAAATGACCACTATGTATTGAACAAGTACTAAAATAGTGCCTCATTTTAGACATATTCAACACTACAGCATATCATTCAAAGTTCACATGATTTCCAAAATTAATGTCTAATATAGGTAACCATATTTTCCAGTAGAACAGCTGTTTTCAATTGGTATTTCCATTCAACATAGGATGTCCCATTACCTTACAAGTACATATTAATATAGTATTATGTTCCTAATAACACTCCAAATAATCCATTGCAAGACACCAACCATTTTACCTCCCTAACATGGATGGCAGATACAATGTCTTAACAATGTCACTCTTAAGTGTCATGAACAACACAAACTCCATACTCCCAGTGCCTCTAGAGGGCAATGGTACAACCTTTGCAGTTTTTGTTATTTTACTGAATGTGATTAGTAATAAATTACATGAGACCTTCCCATCTCTGCACTCCAGGATCGCTGACATATTACCTTTAGTATCTTTAAACTAAGACAAATCTTTTCACCAATCATACATCTATACCCCAAGTTTATAATACGAGTTTCATTATCAGGTATGTTAACTGAAATTAACGGTCCCCATTACATCCCCAAAAATGTCACTTTAACGTCATCATAAATATTTCTTCTTTTGATATGCAGACCGGAATGGTTCCCCATATGTAAGAATGTCTCTGTGGTTTCAGATACTTCCTCATGACCGTCTCTCAGCAACTTACACTCTTGTTCCAGATATATGGTAGAGCTTAATTACTACATATCATGGACAAGCATTGTAAAGATTATGCAGGTTAATATGTACAGTTACTGTTTGCATATCCAAATTGTCCCACAAGTGTACTGGAACTTTCTGCACAAACTCTTCTGAAATGGTCCTCTCAGTTCCAATGAACAGCACTGTGCTTCCATTCCACATAAACGCCATCAATATTATCTCGGGACCTGTGGAGAACAAGTGCAGTATTTATTCTTTTGATTACTATCTGATTTAATTTCAAAATTCAAAAGGGTTAATTCTTGAATAGTCTCTTTTTCATCTGCATTGATAATGTTATTGCAATTCTAAGAATCGCCAATGTCTGTTAATTCTATCTTGTATTTTTCTCAGAGCCTATGTCCACCCCATATTGTGAACATAATATAAAATGTCAGTTCCAGCATGAACCTGTAGGAGAAGAGAAAAGCCTTAGACCTGTGTCTGTACTCTGAAAGTAACTACAAATCTCTATCTACTTCATTGCTCACAATTACTACTCTAACCTAACTGCATCAGTGCACTTAGGAATTTCCGTTCTCCAGCAGGCTTGCTTATCAGTGAAACTGTATTGCCAATTTCAAATTGGTTTCTCCCAGTTTGTCCATTATCTCATATGGACCTCCCCAATCAGCCTTCCAACCCCCCGCTTTTTTTTTTTTTTTTAATTTGAATGGAGACCCTGTGTGGGGTTGGAATCAGTGCCTGTTTTAATGCCTCAAACAAGGCATGTGACCTTTGATCCTATTGCAATGTGTCTTGCTTGCCTGGGTTACCATTCAGGTGTTCATAGAGGGGGACAGCTAGTTCGCTGTATCCTTCCATGAAGTCCTGACAGAATCCAAATATGCCCAAAAAGGATCTAAGGGGCAGATTAACTTTTTATTTTCAACTTTTTATTTTCTGGGTCAGGTGTGTGTCCTCCAGCTTCCACCTGTACTCCTAAGAAACAAACAGATTACTTCATTAATGCAGCTTTCTTTAGATTTAATTTGAGAGCAGCGTGCTCCATGAGATCCAAGACTTCCTCCAGCAACAGATAGTGCTTCTCCGCAGTTCCCGTTGCAACAGTATGTCGTCCACATACTGTATGATATTACCTGGTTGAGAACAGTCCTCTAAGATGTTAGTCATACATTGATCTCTCCCTTCTTGGCAAGACGTCCAGAGCACATATCACAATAACAGTTGAAAAGAAAGTTTACAAAGAAATGTATTCAAACGTTAATGTTTCTCAATAACTGTGGCAATGTGCCCCACCCCTGTGTGCATATTATGTATTGTATGGTGCGTGCGTGTGTTAATGTTGGTGTATAGAGATTGGTACACGGGATATAAACGGGTCTGTGTTTCACGTGTGATTTAAATTGTATATTTGTATTTAGGCACGAGGAGGGCACAAATCACTTCACGTGCTGGTTAAATGTAATATGTGAGCACGGGGTTGCGTAATGAATTCACGTGCTGGGATTCAAGTGAATAATTAATTAATAATTGAATCCCAGCACAACAGTATATATATAGAGACACGTAGCACTCAGTCGGGGTTGGGTGTTCGAGAGTGGAGAACGGGAGAGAGAGAGGAGTTAAAATAAATAAGATCGTAAATATAAGTGTTTGTACTCACCGTGTTTGTTTGTCTCTCCGTGCACCGTTTTGTTAAGTGTTTAGTACGTTTTGTTTGTCTATTTATTTTGGCGCAAGTGCCGTGTCCTGTTTTGTTTTGTGTTCAAACCTTTTATTTTCTGTGTTGTTAATTAACCAAAATCCAAGTCTCTGTGTGTTACTTCCTGGCTCTGGTCTGACACCACCCACTCCGGCCGTCTTTGTGACACGTGGTGTCCTGCGTGGGATCGACAGCGCCTCCAGGACTCAGGCCAGAGCAGGAACCGCATATTTGGATTTAAAAAAAAAAAAAAATAAATAAAAAAGAGGAAATATGGCAGAAGACGCCATCAAACTGCGGGACTGGATCCGGGAAAATGCTGGGCTGGAGGCCCAGTCGATACCAGTAGCCGTCCGGTTCCTGCGGTTGATGGACAGTGAGCGATGGGAGGCATATGCGAGGGAACAGACCCTAAGCACCTGGGAGGAAGGTGTGGGGTTGGTCCTCAGCTACCTGGAGGCAATTATAAGTGGAACAGCAGCCCAGGTAGCAGGTCCACCAGCAGAGGAAGAATGCCTGCTGTCCCCGTCGCCACCAGCAGAGGAAGAATGCCTGCTGGTTTTGCCTCCACAGCCCAAGCGGGAGGAGCCAGAGCGTCCACAGCCCGAGCGGGAGGAGCCAGGCGTCCACAGCCCGGCGGGAGGAGCCAGAGCGTCCACAGCCCAAGCGGGAGGAGCCTGGCGTCCACAGCCCAAGCGGGAGGAGCCCGCGCCCCACGCCTGAGTGGGAGGAGCCCGAACGCCCCACGCCTGAGTGGGGGAGCCCGAACGTCCACAGCCCAAGAGGGGGAGTCGGTGCGCCCACAGCCCAAAAGGGAGGAGTCTGTGCGCCCACAGCCCAAAAAGGGAGGAGTCGGTCGTCCACAGCCCAAAAGGGAGGAGTCGGCAAGGCCCACAGCCCAAAAGGGAGGAGTGGGTGCGTCCACAGCCCGAAGAGAGGGAAGTCGGGCGCCCACAGCCCTAGGGACCCAAGCTGCCAGCAGAGGGAGAATACCTGCTGGTTCCACCTCCACCAGCAGAAGAACAATGCCTGCTGTCCCCATCTACACCAGCAGAGGAAGCATGCCTGTTGGTGCACCTGCTGCTGCCATCCCGAGAGCTAAAGGGGAGGAGCCATCGCTGCCGTCCCAAGAGCCAGAAGGGAGGAATTGCAGGCTCAACCCCTGAATTTTTTGGGGAGAAGGGCAGGATGTTGGTGTCCCCCAGCAGCCTCTATTTATGCTGCTGAAGGAGCACGGGCGCACACCAGCCCAGCCGCCACAGCCTCCCTCTGAGTGGCCAGCATCAGCCCCATGGCCTCCGCCACCACCACCGCAGGGAGCAGAGCAGCAGGAGCTGCCTCTGCCTCCGCCACCTCCACCGCTTCCCACTAGGAGCAGAGGAGCAGGAGCTGCCTGCCTCCGCCACCACCACCGCCAGGAGCAGAGGAGCAGGAGCTGCGTCTGCCAGAAGCAGAACAGCAGGAGCTGTCTCTGCTTCGGGAGAGCCTCCACCACAGGAAGTACGGTGGCGGAGCCCCAGATCGTGGGGCTGTCGGCCACCCCAAGAAGGGGGAGGAGGTCTGGAGACCACCAACCCCAGCAGCAGTTTCGCTGCCGAGATCGTGGGGAGGTCAGAGACCTGCTCCCACTGCAGCAGTTTCGCTGCCGAGATCGTGGGGAGGTCCGGAGACCTGCTCCCACTCGCAGCAGTTTCGCTGCCGGAGATCGGGAGGTCCGGAGACCTGCTCCCACTGCAGCAGTTTCGCTGCCGCCGGAGATCGGGTGGGGGAGGTCCGGAGACCTGCTCCCCACTGCAGCACTTGCGCTGCGGAAGTACTGTGGTCGGCTACGAAGAAAGGGGAGAGGTCAGGAGACCAGCATCCCCGCAGCAATTTCGCTGCAGGCGTGGACCAGCAGGCTGTCAGCCGTGCCTAGAAATAAGGGTGCTGACAGCATGGCCAGCCATGGGCCCACTGAAACCTCTCCTCCCAGCCCCGAGACTTTGTCCTGGACTGCTGGATTTTTAGGGGAGGTGGCCGTTGAGGCCATGTGTGCTTTGCACAGGGGGGTATATGTGGCAATGTGCCCGCCCCTGTGCATATTATGTATGGTTGGTGCGTGTGTTAATGTTGGTGTATAGAGATTGGTACACGGGATATAAACGGGTCTGTGTTTCACGGTTGTTTAAATTGTATATTTGTATTTAGGCACGAGGAGGGCACAAATCACTTCACGTGCTGGTTAAATGTAATATGTGAGCACGGGGTTGCACGTAATGAATTCACGTGCTGGGATTCAAGTGAATAATTAATTAATAATTGAATCCCAGCACAACAGTATATATATAGAGACACGTAGCACTCAGTCGGGGTTGGGTGTTCGAGAGTGGAGAACGGGAGAGAGAGAGGAGTTAAAATAAATAAGATCGTAAATATAAGTGTTTGTACTCACCGTGTTTGTTTGTCTCTCCGTGCACCGTTTGTTAAGTGTTTAGTACGTTTTGTTTGTCTATTTATTTTGGCGCAAGTGCCGTGTCCTGTTTTGTTTTGTGTTCAAACCTTTTATTTTCTGTGTTGTTAATTATTAAATGCTGAGCGCGATCACGCGCTCAGCTTAACCAAAATCCAAGTCTCTGTGTGTTACTTCCTGGCTCTGGTCTGACACCACCCACTCCGGCCGTCTTTGTGACAATAACGCATACAGAAATAAAAGTACTGTCTATTCTTGCTGCAATTAATAACAGCATCCTTTTTAGCAGATCAAAATAAATCAGGATCTATTATAGAAATAATCCAGTGAGAAAAAAGAAAATGTGTGTGCACATAAACCTGACTTCATGAGCACCTGTTTATGAGGCTTCCTTTTAGAATGTGGTCCAAGCTCTACCAACCCAGAGCTCTTTGGGTGGCAGAGGGCGATGGAATCACTGTTTTCGCCAACCAGGGCGCAGGTTGCTTCATGCTTAAGCCAGCTAATATATTCTTTATTTGATTAATTTACACTTGTTTCCCCATGGTCAATTGTACTCAATGCATTTGTATTACTGTGAGTGCATAATTACTTTTGCTACTGCGACTGTCTGTTCTGTATTAGACAGTGAGAAGTTGACTTTATTTTGCATCACAATATTGCCATTAGCTCAGCGTCCTGTGCTGAACTTCCACAAGAGAGTATTCATACCCTATATTCACAGACAAACACACAAACATTAACCAACAGACTGTCTATCATACCAGTACCACAATCCATCAAGCCTGCAGTCCTACACTGCACCGTCAATAATCTCATGTCACTCACGATTTATTCATGTTTCAGTTATCACATTAATCTAATTATCATCACCTCTCCTGCAAGAAGCTCCGTAAAATACTAATTGTAACCAACATAAACAAAACACATCGTAAACATGTGTGCAAACATCCCATTTCACATCACCCTAGCTCTGAGTGACACTGCTTTTTGTCTCCAGCATCACTGCATTCTGATGCCTTAGCAGAAGTTGAAATCCCTGTAGATCACTCTGATATCGATTGTGACCTCTTTTTCCCCATTTGAATTGTATTTTATGCTTTCTAACAATTCAACTTTTTTTTTCTTCTACTCGTGTATGGTAGTGTGCTTTAGCAACATCAGAATAAACCCAGTTAATACTGATAACATCATGCTTTATTAAACTCCGTGTTTTCCATTCAAAGAATGCAATCTCCTGTTTAATTCAACATGAACTAAACAATCATTAATATAAACCCCATCAGAAAGACAAATCTTTGTTTACCAATATAATTGAACAAAGTTTTTTTTTGTATTTTTGTGTTGTTTTAGTTCAAAGGTTGGCCACTTTGCATTACCAGTCTTGAATTGCCTTTATGCTAGTTTTCGAGACCCCTCCATATAGCCTCACATGAACATATACATTACTGTTCTGTACATAGCTTCCTTTTTGCCATGTTTTAACACATAGTCTATGTTCCAGGATTCTCCAGTCATCCATTCGATGACCGTCACTATTATCTTCTAACATATTTGGAGTTGATCAGACTCCCAACAAAACCACAAAACTAACAACAAAACAACAACACTTTTTAGTTTTTTCTTGTTTTTTACCAATATTCCGTGTTTAAAGCTATGCCAACAAGCATAAACTTTATTTTGGATTATTGCACATTTATTTTACACTTTTGTATGTGCTATTTGGGCTAACTGGAACTTATTGTCTGATTGTTTCATATCTGTACCACCTATTATGTGGGATGGAAGTTAAATAAGAGGCTTATCCTATTGCCCCCTTATCGTGACTTATAAACCAAACAGTAAAAACAAAGACAAAACAGGTGTAACAAATCCTCTCAAAAACAAACATAAAACATAAGTCGAGTATGCCCCTGCTGAGCTATACAAGTCCGTAACCAGTCCAATAGACTCTACTGGCACGTCCATAACACCACCCATTTACTCCGACTTTTAGGAATCCAGGGTCCTCTTTTCATACATAAAGTCCTAATAGTCAATACACTTTTTAGTTCATGGTCAATCTCTCTTGACTTAACTAATTGTGTCCTCAATGTACATGAATTATCAAAGTCAAAGTCCTCTTCATACTCTACCCTTGATTCTCACTACATTCTAAACACTGCATATAAAACAATAAACCAGTAACTACTCACCAATGTACGTGGTTATATGTTGGAGCCGAGTCCTGATCCAAAGATTCTCCACACCGTCTGGTTAGGAAGTTAGAAGCAGTCTCTGTCATTCGCTTTGTCCTGGTCCTGTGCGGGATCAGGCTGGGCAAATGGGTTTCTCTGCAGTCAGGTATCAACCCCCGGTATTTTGAAAAAAAAAAGTATCAGGAACAGTCCCAGGTGGCTGCCAAATGATGTAACAAACGTGAGTATCGATGTTCTTAAGAAACTGCACAGACGCCATTTCTTAATCGGTGCAGTTTATTACATACATGCAGGGAGTCTGGTCCCAGGTACAGGACAAACAGAATATTTCGTTCTTACAATCGTTGCATGACATTAAATACCCTTCTGTATAGGTGTCTCTCCTCCTCTTTCTCTGACATAACCAATAGAAAGATTACAACTCATTATCCTGTTACCATATATTTCATTTTAGTGTGAGTGTGTGTGTGTGTGTGTGTGATCTAGTGTGAAGACCTCTGAACTCAGTGCATTCTTCAGACCCCTGGTGCCAGAAAGGTCCATACATCTGTTTTTGTCATCTTCTTGAGACCATTTGATCCCAGTGGCATTATCTCTTTGGATCTCTCTGAGTCTTAGAGCCTGGCTCCTTCTGGTCCCCTTGAAAACTAGCTTTATGACCCCCTCATAAAACCAGAAGGCTGTATTTTCTAAGCAAAAACCTGTTTAACTAGTTTTATACCCAAGTGGACTCCCCGCGGGCAAGCTTCTTTCATGTCAGGGCTGAGATCAAAGGACTTGATTGTACAGCCGGTGCTGCTGGCCAGCCATTTGCTTTGACACAAAAGAATCTTTTTCTCACCATATTGCCTTCAATTTACTTCTAATGTGCAGTTGTTTAAGTATAGTTAAATATCACGTTAACTTGGTGTTTCTCAGCTCTCTGCTACCATCCATTGCTCAATGAAGCTGCTATTATTTCTTGCTTGCTTTCGGAGTCAATGCAGTGCAAGTATCTATATACCCAGAGTATAGCCCGCCTTCATCTATCACAGCAGTGCTTGCATTTTTTTGAACTAACAGTTTTTTTCTATCCAATGTTAAATCACTTTTCAGAAAAATAACATGAATACAGTCATTCCTCATGCGTAGCAAACTGCTATTCAATACTTGTTCCATGTTTTCCAACAATTATTATTATTATTATTATTATTTATTTCTTAGCAGACGTCCTTATCCAGGGTACTTACAATCGTAAGCAAATACATTTTCAACTGTTACAATACAAGTAATACAATAAGAGCAAAAATACAATAACTTTTGTTCAAAACCAAAGTACAAGTGTGACAAACCACAATTCAATAATACAGCAGATAATAGTGATAGTTACATCAAGACATGATTAAGTAGTGATAGTTACATCAGGATGTGATTAAACACAAAAGTACTACAGGTTAAACACTTGGCAGATTAAGGTATTCTGAAGTATAGGATTAAATGCAGTAAAATAGGGCGAGATAAGAGCAAAATAAAGCACATTTACATGAAGGGTGGTAGTGTCCCAGGATACAAACAGAGGAGTTCTACAGGTGCTGTTTGAAGAGGTGAGTCTTGAGGAGGCGCGGAATGTGGTCAGGGACTGGGCAGTCCTGACATCTGTGGAAGGTCATTCCACCACTGGCGGAGCAAGGTGAGAAGGAGCGGCTCTGGAGGCAGGGGAGCATAGGAGGTAGAGCTGGGGTCTTCTAGTGCAGGCGAGCGAGAGGTCAGTGGGGTGTAGGGAGAGATGAGGGTCTGAGGTAGTTGGGTGCAGTCCTGGTCAAGGCATCTGTAGGCTAGTACAAGAGTCTTGAACTGGATGCGGCGGTGATCGGTTGGTGGAGCGAACGGGAGTGGAGCGGGTGGTGAGCGAGGCAGAGAACACCAGCGGCAGCAGAGTTCTGGATGAGCTGGGCGGACGGGTGGCGGACGAGGAGCCAACCAGGAGGGAGTTGCAGTAGTCTGGGGCGGAGAGTGGGGCCTGGACCAGGAGCTGGGTAGCATAGTTGGTGAGGAAGGTCGGATTATATATATATATATATATATATATATATATATATATATATATATATATATATATATATATATATATATAACATGCCCCGGTAGCTTTTATATGGAGTCTTGCATACGTCGGTAGCACGATATGGAGTTCATCCATCCAACTGTTGCTTCATCCGGAGGGTATGCATTTATATATATATATATATATATTGTAAACGAGGGTTGTGAGAAACAGCAGGGGGGGTTAAAACCTCCCTGAGAGAATGTACCCTTTGTTTTGGTTGTTTGCTTTATTGTTTCATTTAATTTGTTTTAATTGTTTAATTTTATCATCCGCACCTGGGCGCTTATTGGAAAAGGGGGGTTTAAAAAGAGAGCAAGCAGTCTGCTCGAGGCTGCTAAAGAGAAGGAGCAAGAAAGGAGTGCTCTGTTTCTAGCAGTCCGGGGAGAGAGAATGGTGCAAACCTGTATGGTTAAGTGTGGAACAGGGGAACGGTTTAGCTGTCCTGTGATAGTGTTAGGTTCCTGCGCGGTGTTATGCTCAGGAAGAGCTAGGTGTTTATTTTGTGTATTTTGTTTTACTTTGTGTTTATTAAAAATATAAGTGTGGCTGAAAATCCATTTCGTCTCTGGGTCAAGTTCTTAAAGGGGCAACGAACCCGAAAGTGAGGGTGAGTCTTTACATTTGGTGGCAGAGAGTGTGGGCGCCTAACGACCCAGAGAAAGATGGATTTATGGTACCTGATCGAACAGAGATAAATGCCGCTGCTCAGAAGGAGCAGCTGGAGAGACGGGGAGAGAGAGATGGGGTTGGCACCGAAGAGACACAGGAGCGGGAGCCAACTGAATTGGGAGCGGTTACCTGGAATGGGAGCAGGCTAAGGGAGCTCCGCAGCCTCCCAGTCAGAGGGGAGGGGAGGAGCCACCAGAGCCCAGAGAGGGGAGGGAGTCCGCTTCTCGAGCCCAGAGGGAGAAAGTGAGCCGCCGCTTCCGGAGCCTAGAGGGAGGAGCCGCCGCCTGGAGCCCAGAGGGAGGAGCCGCCGCCTGAGCCTAGAGGGAGGAGCCGCCTGGAGCCTAGAGGGAGGAGCCGCCTGGAGCCCAGAGGGGAGGAGCCGCCGCTTCCGGAGCCCAGGGGAGGAGCTGCCTGGAGCCCAGAGGGGAGGAGCCGCCGCCTGGAGCCCAGGAGGGGAGGAGCCGCCTGAGCCTAGGGTGAGCCGCTGCCTGAGCCCAGGAGGAGCCGCCTGAGCCCAGGGGAGGTGAGTTTACTCCACCAGCCCCTGACCATCGCCCCTACGTCCAGTCCGGCACCACAAGGCCCAGTCCCTCACCTTTGCTCCAGGACACCTGGCCGGTCTTCCCGGACCTTCCTGCGCTGGACCTTGAGCCCAGGAGGTGCAGCACTGGCCACAGCTTTCCCCTGTCTCTGCTCCGCTTCTTCCCGGCACCTGATCGCCGCTGGGCTGCTGCCAGACGCCGCTTTTGCTCCCCTGTTCACAGCCCCCTGGGCGTGACGTCACCGCGCCGGGTTCCCAGGGGAAGATCTGCCCACCGCTGCATCCTCCAGCCACGGCACGCCTCCCGGTCGCCCCTGTTGAGCCGGCCGGGTCCCTTTTGTCGCCGGGCGAGGTCCTTCCTGGCTGAGCCGACGTGGACCGATCCACCCTCAAGCCTGCCCGTGAAAAAGGGCAAGAAAGCGACATTTGTGGACTTGAGGGTGGGTGGGTTTTTAGGGGAGGGGTCGCTCGGGGCCTGTGTCTTGTAAAGACACGCGGGGATAAAAAGACTCACCCTCACTGGGTTCAAGTGTCTCTTTAAGAACTTGACCCAGAGACGAAATGGATTTTTTTTCCAGCGCTCGCTATATTTTTTAATAAACACCAAAGTAAAAAACAAAATACACAAAATAAACACCTAGCTCTTTCCCGAGCACTAACTACTATAGAACTCAACTATCACAGGACGGCTAAAACTGTTCCCCTGTTCCAACACACTTTAACCACAGGTTTAATCTGCATCTTCTCGGGACTGCTAGGAAACAGAGCACTCCTTTCTGCCTCCTTCTCTCTTTAGCAGCCTCCCGGAGCAGACTGCTGCTCTCTTTTAACCCCGCACCTGGGCTTAATTTCCAATAAGCGCCCAGGTGCGGATGATCAGTAACAATTAAACAATTAAACAAATTAAATGAAATAAAACCAAATAGCCAAACAAAGTACATTCTCTACATGAGGGAGGTTTTAACCCCTCCTGCTGTTCTCCTAACCCTCTGGGTACAATATATATATATATAACATATATATATATATATATATATATATAATTGCATGCCCAGTAGCTACAATATGGAGTCTTGCATGCCCGGTAGCGATATGGAGTCTTTCCATCACCTCCGGTTGCTTCATTCGGTGGCAATTATATATATATATATATATATATATATATATATATATATATATATATATATATATATATATATATATATATATATATATATATATATATATTTACTGCATACTTGATAGCTAAATGTGAATTCACGGCTCTAGGCAAAAACCAAAGCCCATGGCCAGTATACAATATTTTCTGTATGCATTTCTTTTCTGTTGAGCACTACTGACACCGTTGAAACGGTGAGTTTTGGGTCGCCCTGCCGGATACATTTGGTCAATCAATGCGTCTGAACCTGGTGTGTAATCCCAAGGTAACTGCTCACTGTTAACAGGTTTTAAGACGTTATTCACGTTTTAAGTAATACAGTGTCCCCTTCAGACATGTTAAAGGAGAGATTCGGAAATAACATTGAAAACTTTGCGAGATAAATACCATCCTAACTCCTAACATCAAAAAAAAAAAAAAATAAAAAAATAAAAAAAAAATATATATATATATATATATATATATATATATATATATATATATATATATATATAATATATACATGCCCAGTAGCTATGATATGGAGTCTCCATCCACCTCCATGTTGCCGGATATGGAGGTGCATACGATATGTTTTATCCGAGGTATATATATTTATATATATATATATATATATATATATATATATATATATATATATATATATATATATTTGCATGCCCAGTAGCTAAATGCTTAGTTACGGCTCTAGGCAAAACCAAAGCCCATGGCCAGTATACAATATTTTTCTGTATGCATTCTTTTCTGTTGAGCACTACTGACACTGCTTGGAACGGGTGAGTCTTAGGTCGCCTCGCGGATACATTAGTCAATCAATGCGTCTGAACCTGGTGTAATCCCAAAGGTAACTGCACACTGTTAACGTTTTGAGCGTTAATTCGTTTAAGTAATAGTGTCCCCTTCAGACATGTTAAAGGAGATTCGGAAATAACATTGAAAACTATGGCGAGTAAATACCATCCTAACTCCTAACATCCAAAAAAAAAAAAAAAAAAAAAAAAACAATAATATATATATATATATATATATATATATATATATATATATATATATATATATATATATATATATATATAATTGCATGCCAGTAGCTACAATATGAGTCTTACATGCCCGGTAGCATGATATGGAGTCTTTCCATCCACCTCGGTTGCTTCATTCAGTGCATACATATATATAAATTATATATATATATATATATTCCCGGTAGCTAAATGCTTGAATTACGGCTCTGGGCAAACCAAAGCCCATAGCCAGTATACAATATTTTCTGTGCATTCTTTTCTGTTGAGCACTACTGACACCGTTGAAGCGGTGAGTCTTAGGTCGCCTGCGGATACATTAGTCAATCAATCGTCTGAACCTGGTGTGTAATCCAAAGGTAACTGCACACTGTTAACACGTTTTTAAGGCGTTAATTCACGTTTTAAGTAATACAGGTGTATGACTTCAGCCCGGTTTTGGGATGGAATAACATAACACTATGCTTTTTGATTGGTCCATATCCATCATAGATATAACATCAAAAGTGGAAAAGAAAAAGGCATTTTAACATTGTGATCAGATATAGATATATAGTGATCTATATTTCCTATACCTTATCATTAAAATATAATGTGGTATTATATACTGATATAACAAACTATGGGGGTGATTATTTTTATATGTATTATCATGTTATGCTTGCGAATTGGCTTTCTGTGGTGGTGTACTTTTTTTCTTTCAAGTATATATCTATAATCGCTTTTTGCGATATATTTTAATATAAATGTATACACTATTGCAGTTTTGTTAGAGGATACATTGGTTTATCGCTAATGTAATAACAGTTGTACATATAGACTGCCCTGTTTTTTCACAAAGCCATGGAAATTCTGGGCGCTTTGCTTTTCAGATAATGTCCCAAATTCTGGGCGATTTGGTGAGCAGATAACGTCCCAAATTCTGGCCGCTTTGGTTTTGATAGCGTCCCAAATTCTGGGCGCTTTTTTTAGAGATAATCAAATTCTGGGAACCTTTGTTTTGATAACGTCCCAAGGTCTGGGCGCTCATTTTTGTCCCAAATTCTGGGCGATTTGGTTTGGAGACGTCCTAAATTCTGGGCTGCTTTGGTTTTAGATAACGTCCCAATTGTGCATTTTCGAATTTAGGCCAGTTTTGAGATATTTTGCTCAGCTGACACAGTTTCGAAAACATGTTTTATAAACTGGACCGTTAATTCATTTAACATCCAAAAAATAATCAAAAAATATTTTTACTCTAATAGAAACATTTGGAACATATATACCAAAAAAAAAAATACATCTCATTTGCATGTCCGGTAAATATATAGTGAGGCATTGGGGTTTATCAAACTTCTAGGTTTAAAGACCAGTGCCTTCATCAACCTCAAAATAAATCCTATTGTATTGTATTAGTCAACATTTATATTATCTATTCTGATAGTTTATACTGTGGTCGGGTTTTCAACCTTTTTTTGAAACTGTACCCCTTCTATCTGATTTTCTGTTTCGCAGTTCTTTTCTGTTGAGCAACTGAATGGTACCTCAGTTACAATAAAATGGAGAATAATCTGTTGACCCCCGTTTTTTTAATAAATTTGGGTGACAAACTGCTGGTTTGGGACAGAACAACAAACAGCTGCTCAATTCTTAAAACGTTTTAGACGTTAAGTATTTGATGCTGAATTAAAAAAGACAAGTATTGGGTTAGGAGCACACCTATTTTTTGTAACTTTGACGGCCTTTTTTAAATTCTGACAGCCTTTTGTAAAAGTGAAGCCTAAAAATATAAAATATACGCAATACCCAGCAGAGTTATACACTGATATTCTGATATACAGCAATTCAAATGAAGTTTGTAATTGGTTGTGTTCCTCAAATATACAATAAAATTGATATTTATAGGTATACAGTTATACAGCGATACAGTGGTTTAGGACATCTAAGAACAGGTTCATTGCATCTGGATTCATATAGAGGTTCTCTGTATGCCTCTAGGACATTCACAACTTGTTTGACACCCTCTTGCAAAACAAAGCCCGTTTCTGCATATAAAGCAAAATGCTGTTTGTTATTCTTTTCTTTTTCTTATAAATCCGTCTTTGCGGGAATCATTCAAAAACACTTGAATCAGTTAAGGGATCTACCAGTCTGACACCTGGGCCTTTAAATTGCAGTACCAATTTGCAAGTTGCTAAGTGGTTGTGTTCCTCAAATTTGCACTGCAAAGTGTATTTTTAAATGAATAGGGTATATAGTGCTTTTTTTCGCCTCTGCTATGCTTTTGGTGCAAACACCATCCTAACTCAAGCTGATACATCACAAAAAAAATAAAAAGCCTTAAATAAAATAATAATAATATAAATACACTACAAAATGTACATTTCAGGTCTTATATATAATGGACATTTTTGTATGTATTTTGCTATGAAATATGGAGTCGGCATGTCCTCCTGTCGTACCCATGAGTCCATCCATCCTGGGCCCAACTTCATTCGGTGCCTCTCTTTAGATATATACAGTCTTAGCTAAATAAATATAGGTTCCCTATATATTTAAACGACCCGACCGCCATTGGCGAGCCTTACCCGATGGTGTTTTTTTATAATGGGGATTTGCCACAGGGAAGGGTGGTCTCTGTATGCATTCTTTCCCGACCCACCCTGACACCGTTGAAACGCGGGCACTCTTTTGTCGCCTGCGGAGTCTTAGTCAAAGAAAGACATCTGAACCTGTTGTGTACCACCCCACCGCCAGATGGTGGGTGTTAAAGGGTTTATATTGGGATTTCCATTCACATTTTTCAAGGTGCTATATCTAGGGTTCAGGGGGGTCCCCGAGACTCGGAAATAACACGGGAAAACTATCCCGGGGCCCCTGTCGATCCTCAACTCGAAACATCCCCAAAAAAAAAAGGACACCAAAAAAAGGCGTTTTAATAATAATACTCAAAATATATATATATACCTTGACGCCATCATGCTGAAAATGTATAAATTTGTTGAAAATATACCATTTGAATGCGAGGTGGCTATGAAAGACCCCCATACATGACCCTAGGAAGTTCAACCCGGTCTTTCTATCCCCCAGGGTCATGGAGATATGACCCCGAAAAAGGTAGTTTTTGGACATTTTGATATATATATCTCTGGTTATATGGGGTTATATATGTGGGGTAGCTAAATGTGAATTCTCATTTTCATGGTTCCAAATGCCAGAAGCCCTTTGCAAAGTGAATTTTTTCTGTCATGACATGAGTTTCTGTTGAGAACCACCACACCGTTTGGGGTGGTTTGGGGTCTCCTGGATCCATCACTTTGAATGGTGGTTCTGAACCTGCTGGGTTCCCAAGGATATGCCTGAAATGTGTTTTTCAACCCTGCAATAGACATGTAATGAGGCTGAACACCCTCACGCCCTGAAAATATTTTTACCAAGGGTAACATTGAAAACTGGGCATATTAAATACCATCTGGTCTAGAACCCTTCAAGGTGGTTATAGGTGCTCTGGAAAAAAAAATGACTGAAAATGTGTTTTAACACTATATATACATATATATATGAATATATATATATATTTGCAAAAGAATTGCCCGGTGGGTGTATCGTATGGGGTCTTATGGTGGTGTGTGCGTGCAGGGTTGCATGGTGGTCTGTGCATGTAGGGTTTGCTTGGTGGTGTGTCGTACAGGGGTTGCATGGTGGTGTTTGCAGGGGTCTTATAATTGGTTGTGCGTGCAGGGTTGCACGGTGGTCTATGCCATAGGGGTTGCATGGTGGTGTGTGCGTGCAGGGTTGCACTGTGGTGTGCGTGACAGGGTTGCATGTTAGGTGTGTGCATGTGGGGTTGCATGTGGTGGTCAATCAGTGGTTGCATGGTGGTGTGTGCATGCAGGGGTTGCATGGCACTGTGCATGCAGGGTTGCATATTGGTGTTGCATGCAGGGTTTGCATAATACAGTGTGTGCATGTAGGGTTGCATGGGATTCGGAGGATTTACATGGTGGTAATGGCGTGCGGGGTTTGCATCCTAACTCTAACATCCAAAAATAAAAATAAATTGGGTAAAGGTTTTAATAATAAGGCGGGGAAAAGACTGGGAATATATAGGGTATATATAAAAATTACTACAATCATTTATTTTACATGCCCAGGCTATGATCTCCTTTTCCCTGCACTTTATGATTTTATTTTGTGATTATTTAATTACCTTGTCAAAATTCCGGCCTTCATCTACTCACATTTGCATATCTCATTGCTGTATAAAAAGAACCACAAACACTGCAATATGTTGATGGGCGTTACATAAGAAAATGGGATATCCTTTTTCTGAATACCATGTTTCCTTCCCAAAATGTGTGTTATCTAAAACCAAGGCGCCCAGAATTTGGGGCGATTATCTAAAAATCAATGCGTCTAGAATTTGGTGTTATCTAAACTGCAAACGGCCCAGAATTTGGGACGTAATTCTAAAAACAAATTGAAAATGGACGTTATCTAAATGATTCGGAAATAATTTGGGAAATTATGCTGAAAAAAACCGGCCCAACTCCTAACGTAAATGAAAACGGGGGCGTAATAATACAACTGTTAATATATTAGATAAACTAATATCCTCTAACAAAACTGCAATAGTATATATATATTTATATTAAAATATATTGCTAAAAAATGATTATAGCCCCGGTAGCATTGAAAGAAGTCTTTCATCCACCACAGAAAGCCAATTCTTGGATCTGTGCATAACATGATAATTCATATAAAGTAATCATATATAGTTTTGTTATATATAGTACAGCGTGAATACCATTATATTTTAATGATAAGGTTGGGGGTGCCAAATCCTCCCTCTGATTACAATGTTAAAAATTCCTGTTTCTTTTCCCACTACTGAGACGACATATTCATGTGACAGACATGGATTAATCTAAAACAATGCGTCGAACCTGGTGTTCCATCCCAAAAACTGGCACTGTTAACGTAATTCACGTTTCTAATACAGTGTCCCCTTCAGACATGTTAAAGGAGATTCGGAAATAACATTGAAAACTATGCGAAAGTAAATAACCATCCTAACTCCTAACATCCAAAAAAAAAAAAAAAAAAGAAAATAACAATAATATATATATATATATATATATATATATATATATATATATATATATATATATATATTGCATGCCCCAGTAGCTACAATATGAGTCTTGCATGCCCGGTATTTCGATATGGGGATTTCCATCCACCTCGGTTGCTTCAACCGGGTGGATGGAAGCCAGAGGTACATGCAATTTATATATATATATATATATATATATATATATATATATATATATATATATATATATATATATATATATATATATTTGCATGCCTTGGTAGCTAAATGCTTGAGTTGCAGCTCTGGGCAAAACCAAAAGCCATAGGCCAGTATACAATATTTTTCTGTATGCATTATTTTCTGTTGAGCACTACTGACACCGTTGAAACGTGGTGAGTCTTAGGTCGCTCACGGACATTAGTCAATCAATGCGTCTGAACCTGGTGTGTAATCCCAAGGTAACTGCACACTGTTAACACGTTTTAAGACGTTAATTCACGTTTTAAGTAATACAGTGTCCCCTTCAGACATGTTAAAGGAGAGATTCGGAAATAACATTGAAAACTATGCGCGAGTAAATACCATCCTAACTCCTAACATCCAAAAAAAAAAAAAAAAAAAAAAAAAATAATATATATATATATATATATATATATATATATATATATATATATATATATATATATATATATAATTGCATGCCCCAGTAGCTATGATATGGATGCATGCCCCGGTAGCTACGATATGGAGTCTTTCCATCCACCTCCGGTTGTTTATTCGGGAGGTGCATACAGTATATATATATAAATTGCATATATATATATATATTTGCATGCCCCGGTAGCTAAATGTTTGAATTCGGCTCTAGGCAAAACCAAAGCCCATGGCCAGTATACAATATTTTCTGTATGCATTCTTTTCGTTGAGTACTACTGACACCGTTGAAACGGTGAGTCTTAGTCGCCTGCGGATACATTAGTCCAATCAATGCGTCTGAACCTGGTGTGTAATCCCAAAGGTAACTGCACACTGTTAACACGTTTTAAGACGTTAATTCACGTTTTAAGTAATACAGGGTATGACCGCCCGGTTTTTGGGATGGAATAACATTAAAAGTCTCGCTTTTGATTGGTCCATGTCTATCACATGAATATAAAAATAAAAAATGGAAAAGCTAATAGGCATTTTTTAACATTGTGATCAGAGAGAGAGTGATCTGCTTTCCTCAACCTTATCATTAAAATATAATATATGGTATTATATATACTGATATAACAAACCCGGTGATTATTTTATATGTATTATCATGTATGCACAAATGTAAGAATTGGCTTTCTGTGGTGGTGTACTTTTTTTCTTTCAAGTAGCATATATCTATAATCGTTTTTGCGATATATTTTAATATAAAATGTATACACTATTGCAGTTTTGTTAGAGGATACATTGTTTTATCGCTAATGTAATAACAGTTGTACATATAGACTGCCCCTTTTTTCATTTAAAACCAAATTCTGGGCGCTTTGCTTTTCAGATAATGTCCCAAATTCTGGGCCGATTTGGTTTGCAGATAACGTCCCAAATTCTGGGCCGCTTTGGTTTTGATAATCCCAAATTCTGAACCTTTGGTTTTTAGATAACGTCCCAAATTCTGGGCGCTTTGGTTTAGATAACGTCCCAAATTCTGGGCGTTTTGGTTTAACGTCCCAAATTCTGGGCGATTTGGTTTGCAGATAACTCCTAAATTCTGGGCTGCTTTGGTTTTTAGATAACGTCCAAATTGTGCATTTTCGAATTTAGGCCAGTTTTTGAGATATTTTGCTCAATGACAGCCGGTTTCTAAGTCGGCCATGCACATTTACCATAAACTGGACCGTTAATTCATTTAGTCTTATTATAGTACATGAATCAAAGATATTAATGTATTTTCCTCCCAGAAAACATTTAGGACACATGGTATACCAAAAAAAAAAGTACATCTCATTTGCTTATGTAATGTCCATAAATATATAGTGAGGCATTGGGTTTATCAGAACTTCTGGGTTTAAGAGACCAGTGCCTTCAACAACTTCAAATAAATCCTATTGTATTGTATTAGTCAACATTTTTATCTATTCCTGATAGTTTATACTGTAGGTCGGGTTTTCAACCTTTTTTGAAACTGTACCCCTTCTATCTGGAGGTTTCAGCTCAGTACCCTTTTACAATTTTCGCTCAACTGAATGGTACCTCAGTTACAATAAAATGGAGAATAATCTGACCCCCCCGTTTTTTTTAATAAATTTGGGTGACAAACTGCTGGTTTAGGACAGAACAACAAACAGTAGGCTTAATTCTTAAAACTTTTAGCTACAAGTATTTGGATGCACAGAATTAAAAGACAAGTATTGGGTTGGAGCATATATTTTTTTGTAACTTTGACGGCCTATTTTTAAATTCTGACAGCCTTTTGTAAAAGTGAAGGCCTTTTGATACCCAACATACACTGCAATACCCAGCAGAGTTATACACTGATATTCTGATAGCACAGCAATTCAAATGAAGTTTGTAATTGGTTGTGTTCCTCAAATACACAATAAAATTGATATTTATAGGGTATACAGTTATACAGCGATACAGTGGTTTGGACATCTAAGAACAGGTACTCGTGCATCTGGATTCATACCCAGAGGTTCTCTGTAGCCTCCTAGGACATTCACAGCTTGTTTGACACCCTCTTGTAGTTGCCCGTTTCTGCATATAAAGCAAAATGCTGTTTGTTAATCTCTTTTTTCTTATAAATCAGTCTTTGCAGGAATCATTCAAAAACACTTGAATCAGTTAGGGGACTACCAGTCTGACACTACAGGCCTTTAAATTGCAGTACCAATTTGCAAGTTGCTAAGTGGTTGTGTTCCTCAAATTTGCACTGCAAAGTGATATTTTAAAGAATAGGGTATATAGTGTTTTTTTTCGCCTCTGCTTGCTATTTTGGTGCAAACTATGCTCCTATACACTCAAGCTGATACTGTGATCACAAAACACTTGGAATGGCAGCTAAATTGGTTGTTTGTTGCATAAAACCAAAATGTGCACATTTCAGGTCTTGTATAATGGACATTTTTTTGTATTTTGCTATAGGAAACCGTTGGGGGGGGGGTCCTCCCTGTCGCCACCCCATGAGTCCACAAATCCTGGAACAACAAACCTGGTAGTACTCTCTTTAGATGCACAACAGTCTTAGCTAAAGAAAATGGGTTCCTTTAAGTTAAATGCGACCCACTTAACCGCCATTGGCCGAGCCTTACCCGATGGTTTTTATAATGGATTTTGCCACAGGAAGGGGGTGGTCTCTTATTGTACCTATCGCCCGACCCCTGGGCCAACGAACTCAGACGGGCACTCTTTTGTGCACAAGAGTCTTAGCTAAAAAGAAAGACATATACCCACGGGTTATACGCCACCCCACCGCCAGATGGTGGGTGTTGCCCCAAAGGGTTTTATAATGGGATTTCCATAGACATTTTTCAGGTGCTATATCTCGGGTTCCGGGGTCCCGAGACTTGAAAATCGGTACCGAGGTCCACCTCGGGGGCCCTGTCGATCCTCCAAGCCAAGTGTCCCCAGCTAGAAAGGACACCAGTTTAGACGTTTTTGCCAACCTGGAGCTCAAAAGCTATTGGAAATGCAACCTTGACATGCCATCATGCTGAAAATGTGTAAATTTGTTGAAAATGTACCATTTGAAAACGGTGGCTCCTGAAAGGGCCCCATACATGACCCTAGGAAGTTCAACCCGGTTTCTAGGCCCCAGGGTCATGGAGATATGAAAAGGTAGTTTTGGACATTTTTGACAGGGCGTATCTCTGGTTCTGTGGGGGTTAGGGAACTTGATTTTTTTTTTCTGGCGGGGCCCATGGGCCCCCGACAAGGAGTCACCATTTTCATGGTTCAGATGCCAGGACGGCTTTGCAAAAGTGAATTTTTTCGTCATGACATGAGTTTTGGGTGAACCACCACACCGTTTTAGGGGTGGTTTGGGGTGCTTGAGTCTATATCACTTTGAATGGTGGTTCTACCAGGGCTCGGGTTCGAGAGATATGCCTGAAATGTGTTTTTCAACCCTGCAATAGACATGAATGAGGCTGAACACCCTGAACGCCCTGAAATATTTTTTTTGCAAAGAATTGCTACGAAACTGGGCATATACATTCAGGCTGGTCTAGAACCCTTGAACGGTGGTTATAGGTGCTCTGGTTCAGAGATATGACTGAAAATGTGTTTTTTAACACTGCCATAAACATGAATGGGGCTGAATATTCGAAATATATTTTGCAAAGAATTGCCTACGGTGGGTGTATGCAGCAGGGGTCTTATGGTGGTGTGTGCGTGCAGGGTTGCATGGTGGTCTGTGCATGTGGGGGGTTGCATGGTGGTGTGTGGTGCAGGGTTGCATGGTGGTGTGCGTGCAGGGGTCTTATGGTGGGTGTGGTGGGGGTTGCATGGTGGTCTGTGCCACTGGGGTTGCATGGTGGTGTGTGCGTGCAGGGGTTGCACTGTGGTGTGCGTGCAGGGGTTGCATATTGGTGTGTGCATGTAGGGGTTGCATGGTGGTGTGTGCATGTAGTGGTTGCAGTCTGGTGGTGTGTGCATGCAGGGGTTGCATGGTGGTGTGCATGCAGGAGTTGCATAGCGGGTGTGTGCATGCAGGGGTTGCATATTGGTGTGTGCATGTAGGGGTTGCATGGTGGGTGTATGCCTGCAGGGATTGCATGGTGGTGTGTGCGTGCCGGGTTGCATGGTGGTACACGTGTGTGAAGGGGAATGGAGTTCAGGTTTTGGAAAGAGAGGCGGGAAAAGACTGGGAAGGGTAGGGTAAAAAGAAAAATTACTACAATCATTTATTTTTACCGTCGACTCCCAGTCTCCTTTCCCTCACTTTATGATTTTATTTTGTGATTATTTAATTATTGTCAAAATAAACGCCTTCATCTACTCATTTGCAGTCTCATTGCTGTCCAAAAGAACCTGAAACACTGCAATATATTGATGGACGTTACATAAGAAAATGAGATATATCCTTTTCGGAATACCATGTTCCTTCCAAAAATGTGTTATCTAAAAACCAGGCGGCCCAGAATTTGGGACGTTATCTAAAACCAAAGCCCCAGAATTTGGGACGTTATCTAAAACCAAAGCGCCCAGAATTTGGGGCGTTATCTAAAAAACCAAAGCTGCCCAGAATTTGGGACGTTATCTGCAAAAAATCGGCCCAGAATTTGGGACATTATCTGAAAAGTGTGCCCAGAATAACTGCTCGTAAATGTAAAAACAGGGGCAGTCTATATGTACAACTGTTATTACATTAGCGATAAACTAATGTATCCTCTAACAAAACTGCAATAGTGTATACATTTTATATTAAAATATATTGCAAAAACGATTATAGATATATGCTACTTGAAAAAAAAAAGTACACCACCACAGAAAGCCAATTCTTACATCTGTGCATAACATGATAATTCATATAAAGTAATCACCCATAGTTTGTTATATCAGTACAGCGTAATACCACATTATATTTTAATGATAAGGTTGTGGAAAGCAGATCCTCTGATTACAACTGTTAAAAATTCCTGCAAGCTTTTCCACTTCGTGACGATATATTCATGTGACAGACATGGACCAATCAAAAGCGAGACAGTTGTGCGGTTCCATCCCAAAAACCGGGCCTGTGTCATACCTCTAATACAGTGTCCCCTTCAGACATGTTAAAGGAGAGATTCGGAAATAACATTGAAAACTATGAGTAAATACCATCCTAACTCTAACATCCAAAAAAAAAAAAAAAAAAAAGAAAATAATAATAATATATATATATATATATATATATATATATATATATATATATATATATATATATATATAATTGCATGCCCGGTAGCTACAATATGGAGTCTTGCATGCCCGGTAGCTACGATGGAGTTTTTTTTCCATCCACCTCCGGTTGCTTCAACCGGAGGTGGATGAAACCGGAGGTGCATGCAATTTATATATATATATATATATATATATATATATATATATATATATATATATATATATATATATATATATATTTGCATGCCCGGTAGCTAAATGCTTAATTACGGCTCTGGGCAAAACCAAAGCCCATGGCCAGTATACAATATTTTCTGTATGCATTATTTTCTGTTGAGCACTACTGACACCGTTGAAACGGTGAGTCTTAGGTCGCCTGCGGATACATTAGTCCAATCAATGCGTCTGAACCTGGTGTGTAATCCCAAGGTAACTGCACACTGTTAACACGTTTTAAGACGTTAATTCACGTTTTAAGTAATACAGTGTCCCCTTCAGACATGTTAAAGGAGAGATTCGAAATAACATTGAAAACTATGCGAGAGTAAATACCATCCTAACTCCTAACATCCAAAAAAAAAAAAAAAAAAAAAAAAAAAAAATAATAATAATTATATATATATATATATATATATATATATATATATATATATATATATATATATATATATAATTGCATGCCCAGTAGCTATGATATGGAGTCTTGCATGCCCGGTAGCTACGATATGGAGTCTTTCCATCCACCTCCGGTTGTTTCATTCGAGGTGCATGCAATTATATATATATAAATTATATGCATATATATATATATTTGCATATTTGGTAGCTAAATGTTTAGTTACGGCTCTGGGCAAAACCAAAGCCCATGGCCAGTATACAATATTTTTCTGTATGCATTCTTTTCTGTTGAGCACTACTGACACCGTTGAAACGGTGAGTCTTAGGTCGCCTGCGGATACATTAGTCCAATCAATGCGTCTGAACCTGGTGTGTAATCCCAAGGTAACTGCACACTGTTAACACGTTTTAAGACGTTAATTCACGTTTTAAGTAATACAGGTCCCTTGACACGGCCGTTTTTGGGATGGAACCGAAATAACAGTTCGCTTTTGATTGGTCCATGTCTGTCACATGAATATGTCCTAACAAAAAAAAAAAAAAGGCATTTTTTAACATTGTGATCAGATAGATATATGATCTGCTTTCCTCAACCTTATCATTAAAATATAATGTGGTATTATATGTACTGATATAACAAACTATGGGTGATTATTTTATATGTATTATCATGTTATGCACAAATGTAAGAATTGGCTTTCTGGTCCATCTTTTTTTTTTTTCAAGTAGCATATATCTATAATCGTTTTTGCGATATATTTTAATATAAAATGTATACACTATTGCAGTTTTGTTAGAGGATACATTAGTTTATCGCTAATGTAATAACAGTTGTACATAAAGACTGCCCCTGTTTTCATTTATACAATAAATTCTGGGCATTTTTCTGTTGAGATAATGTCCCAAATTCTGGGCCGATTTGGTTGCCTGTAGATAACGTCCCAAATTCTGGGAACCTTTGGTTTTTGATAACGTCCCAAATTCTGGGCCGCTTTGGTTTTAGATAACGTCCCCAAATTCTGGGCCGCTTTGTTTTTAGATAACGTCCCAAATTCTGGGCCGCTTTGGTTTTTAACGTCCCAAATTCTGGGCCGATTTGGTTTAAAGATAACGCCCTAAATTCTGGGCTGCTTTGGTTTTTAGATAACGTCCTAATTGTGCATTTTCAATTAAGGCCAGTTTTTGAGATATTTTGCTCAGCTGACATATAGTTTCTAAGTCATGCATGCACAGTTTATATAAACTGGACCGTTAATTCATTTAAGAGTAGCCCTTAGTACATGAATCAAAGTTAATGTATTTTACTCTCCCCAGAAAACATTTAGGAACATGGTATACCAAAAAAAAAAAAGTACATCTCATTTGCATTATGTAATGTCCATAAATATATAGTGAGGCATTGGGGTTTATCAGAACTTCTGGGTTTAAGAGACCAGTGCCCTTCAACAACTTCAAATAAATCCTATTGTATTGTATTAGTCAACAGATTTATCTATTCCTGATAGTTTATACTGTAGGTCGGGTTTTCAACATTTTTTTTGAAACTGTACCTTCTATCTGGAGGTTTCAGCTCGAGTACCCCTTTACAATTTTTCGCTCAACTGAATGGTACCTCAGTTACAATAAAATGGAGAATAATCTGATCCCCCCCGTTTTTTTAATAAATTTGGGTGACAAACTGCTGGTTTAGGACAGAACAACAAACAGTAGGCTTAATTTTAAAACTTTTAGTTACAAGTATTTGGATATAACAGAATTAAAAGACAAGTATTGGGTTAGGATATATATATTTTTTTTTGTAACTTTGACTGCCTTTTTAAATTCTGACAGCCTTTTGTAAAAGTGAAGGCCTTTTGATACCCAACATAATGCAATACCCAGCAGAGTTATACACTGATATTCTGATAGCACAGCAATTCAAATGAAGTTTGTAATTGGTTGTGTTCCTCAAAACACAATAAAATTGATATTTATAGGGTATACAGTTATACATGATACAGTGGTTTCTGGACATCTAAGAACAGGTACTGCGTGCATCTGGATTCATACCCAGAGGTTCTCTGTAGCCTCTAGGACATTCACAGCTTGTTTGACATCCCTCTTGTAGTTGCCCGTTTCTGCATATAAAGCAAAATGCTGTTTGTTAATCTAATTTTTTTTCTTATAAATCAGTCTTTGCAGGAATCATTCCAAAAAACACTTGAATCAGTTGGGACTACCAGTCTGACACTACAGGCCTTTAAAAAAAAGTAAAAATTTGCAAAAAAAAATGGTTTGTGTTCCTCAAATTTGCACTGCAAAGTGATATTTTAAAGAATAGGGTATATAGTGCTTTTTTTTCGCCTCTGCTATTTTTTGGTGCAAAACTATGCTCCTATACCCAAGCTGATACTGTGATCACAAAAACACTTGGAATGGCCTTAAATTGGTGCTTCTGTTGCATAAATACACTACAAAATGTGCACATTTCAGGTCTTGTATATAATGGACATTTTTTGTATGTATTTGCTATAGGAAACGTCCAGGGGGTAACCTGTCAAACCTTATGAGTCCACAAATCCTGGGCCAACAAAGCTAAAAACTCTCTTTAGATGCACAAAAGTCTTAGCTAAAGAAAATGGGTTCCTTCGAGTTATACGATATTTTTCACCGCCATTGGCGAGCCTTACCCCGATGGTGTTTTTTATAATGGATTTGCCACAGGGAAGGGGTGGTCTTTATTGTACCGAGTATCGCTACGACCCTGGGCCAACGAACTCAGACGGGCACTCTTTGTGTGCACAAGAGTCTTAGCTAAAAAAAAGACATCGGCCATGGGGTTCATACGCCACCCCACCGCCAGATGGTGGGTGTTGCCCCAAAGGGGTTTTATAATGGGATTTCCATAGACATTTTCAGGGTGCTATATCTCGGGTTCCGGGGTCCCCTTGAGACTTGAAAATCGGTACCGAGGTCCACCTCGGGGCCCCTATCGATCCTCAATGAAGTGTCCCCAGCTAGAAAGGACACCAGTTTAGACGCTTTTTTTTGCCAACCTGAGCTCAAAAGCTATTGGAAATGCAACCTTGACATGCCATCATATGAAAATGCATAAATTTGTTGAAAATGTACCATTTGAAAACCCGGTGGCTCCCTCCAAGGGCCCCATACATGACCCTAGGAAGTTCAACCCGGTTTCTAGGCCCCAGGGTCATGGAGATATGAAAAAAAAGGTAGTTTTTGGACATTTTTGACAGGGCGTATCTCTGGTTCTGTGGGGGTTAGGAACTTGATTTTGGGCACTGGGCCCCCATGGGCTTTAAGACAAGGAGTCACCATTTCATGGTTCAGATGCCAGGACGGCTTTGCAAAGTGAATTTTTTCGTCATGACATGAGTTTTGGGTGAACCACCCAACCGTTTTAGGGGTGGTTTGGGGGTGCTCCTGAGTCTATATCACTTTGAATGGTGGTTCCACGTGTTCGGGTTCGAGAGATATGCCTGAAATGTGTTTTTCAACCCTGCAATAGACATGAATGAGGCTGAACACCCTGAACGCCCTGAAAATATTTTTTTTGCAAAGAATTTTTCTGAAACTGGGCATATTACATTCAGGCTGGTCTAGAACCCTTGAACGGTGGTTATAGGTGCTCTGGTTCGAGAGATATGACTGAAAATGTGTTTTTAACACTGCCATAGACATGAATGGGGCTGAATACCCGAAAATATATTTTGCAAAGAATTACACGGTGGGTAACATCGTGCAGGGGTCTTATGGTGGTGTGTGCGTGCAGGGGTTGCATGGTGGTCTGTGCATGTAGGGGTTGCATGGTGGTGTGTGCGTGCAGGGGTTGCATGGTGGTGTGCGTGCAGGGGTCTTATAAAAAAAAGAAAAAGGGGTTGCACGGTGGTCTGTGCATGTTGTATTTGCATGGTGGTGTGTGCGTGCAGGGGTTGCACTGTGGTGTGCGTATAGGGGTTGCATATTGGTGTGTGCATGGAGGGGTTGTATGGTGGTGTGTGCATGTAGTGGTTGCATGGTGGTGTGTGCATGCAGGGGTTGCATGGTGGTGTGCATGCAGGAGTTGCATATTGGGTGTGCATGCAGGGGTTTTATGCATTGGTGTGTGCATGTAGGGGTTGCATGGTGGGTGTATGCCTGCAGGGATTGCATGGTGAACCAGTGTGCGTGCCGGTAACTGCATGGTGTTAACACGTGTGTGAAGGGGACTGGAGTTCAGGTTTTGCAATAAAGTGTTGGGGAAAAGACATGTTAAGGGAGGGAAAAGAAAAATTACTACAATCATTTATTTTCAATGTCGACTCCCAGTCTCCTTTCCCTCACTTTATGATTTTATTTTGTGATTATTTATTGTCAAAATAAACGGCCTTCATCTACTCACATTTGCAGTCTCATTGCTGTCCAAAAGAACCTGAAACACTGCAATATATTGATGGACGGTACATAAGAAAATGATATCATTTTCGGAATACCATGTTCCTTCCCAAAAATGTGTGTTATCTAAAAACCATGCCCTGGTATGCCCAGAATTTGGGACGTTATCTAAAGCCAAAGCGCCCAGAATTTGGGACGTTATCTAAAAAACCAAAGTATGCCCAGAATTTATATACGTTATCTATAAATATAAAGCATGGCCCGGTAGAATTTGGGACGTTATCTAAAACCAAAGCCCGGCCCAGAATTTTTGGGACGTTATCTGCAAACCAAATCGGCCCAGAATTTGGGACATTATCTGAAAAATCAAAGCGGCTGAAATTGGTGTAAAAAATGAAAACTGGGGCTGTCTATATGTTTAAACTGTTATTACATTTTAATAAACTAATGTATCCTCTAACAAACATGTTAATAGTGTATTCATTTTATATTGAAAATATATATCGAAAAAACGATTATAGATATATGCTACTTGAAAGAAAAAAAAAAAACCAAAACAGAATAAAAAAATAATATGATAATTCATATAAAGTAATATATAGTTTGTTATATCAGTATAGCGTAATACCACATTATATTTAATGAACTGCTCACTGTTGTAATTGTTTGCCACAAAAGGTCAGTGGTGTCTGGGATTACGCAAGCACGGAAGACGTGACATTGCTAAAATTCCCAAAACACTATCAGCAAGGAACGAAGAAACAGGTTTGTAATAAGGAAGACCCTTTAAATAACCCACCCAAAGGAAATGCATATACAAAACCATCGTCAAAGAGGAGATAAAACAAGTCCATTGACCTAAACTGTCACCATAGCACGGGGAACAAGTTTAAACTGTCGTTGTGAAACATTGAGGAGCACAAAGTTCATACGAAGTTTCTAGTATTACGACAACACGAAGCTTCTAGTATTACGACAATGAAGAAGTCGTTTCTGTAAGTGAATGAGGTAAGAACCAAGAGAAGTGTTATTCATTTATAAGTGCTCTCTCAAGTTACGGGATTCAGAGGTTGTTTACTGAAAAAAAAAAACGAAAGTGGAATATATTGAAGCTGCAGTTGATAGTAAATGTGTACTTGCAATGAAGAATGATCGTGGTTAAGACGTGAGCTGTTTTGTATTACTGTACATGAAGGGTGTGTGTTCTTGTTAGGAGTATGTATCGTAATTGCACAAGTGGAACTGTACTGTGTCTTGTAATTAGTGAAACTAAAACATTATTCCCAACACTCTGATACGTCTAACCACGGTCAGTTTACCAAATAAGTCTAGGAAATGCCAATTGTTTTCACAATATTTCAGTTTTAGATCCCAAATTCATTTTCTGAAGGAGTCTAATAATAGCTGGATGAAAGCCTACTCCAGTAAAGTATTAGGGCAAGGGCGTTTATGCTGAAGTATCCAATGCGTACAGTTCACATTGTCAGGCAGCTTTAAACCCTTTTTTGAAAAAACACGACAGTAGCCTGCTACACATTAATACGCTTTGTTCCTTGTCATTGGGCTCTGGTGTTTTTTCCTTATGGAGGCCACCTTCAGTCTTAACTACATCAGAACACTCCAATTGTCTATTGCTGATTTAAGATTTGGTTTATTTATTTAATAAAATGAACTGTGCTACTGCAGCATTTTACTCCAGTATTTTGCTGTAAACACTATACTTTAAAGTGGTAATTTGCTGTAAATGCATTTTTATTATACAACAGTAAACTATAGTGGCCATACTTAGTACTGTAGTCTACTATAACATCCTTGAATAATGCATACTTCAAAGTGGTTATAGAAATTTTCAGAATTTACTATAGCATACTTTCAAGGAGGTGTAATTGCCAGTAGTATTTACTACAGTGCCTGTATGTTATACAGTATTAAAAAAAAAAAAGCATTTACAGCAAATGTGCTCATTAACAATAGAATCCTGTATTAAAATATGTGTTTTAAAAAAGTTGCAATAATTTAAAGTTGTGTGAAGTTTAGATTTTATTTTTCATAGAACATAATCCTGAATAAGGGACACTGCAATCACCACAGAGAGCATAGGGAAACTAGTACCTCTTCTGCAGACCTTCATAGCTGATAACTTCTTTTTTTGTACTAATTGTTACTCACATGGGACTGTAAGGATGTAACATTTTATTTACAAATTGTCCCTCGCTGAAGCTGGTGTTTGTGAAAGTTTAACTAACTGACAAGGGGCAGGGAAAAGCTAATAAAGGGAATGAAAATTGATTATACCATACTACACCTCTTTTCAATAGCCAAAGACAAACCAGTTAACATCTTTTCTTTGAAATCTGGTGAGGACACATGGTGAGGACTGTTAAGATGGAGCAGGACTGTCAAGTCGGAAAACCCATGCCTGCAGCTGATCCCAATCTGACAAGCCCAGACAATCATCATGACCTCACTGCCAGTGCAAGAGAGGAAGTGGAAAGCACCAAGGAGAACGAGGGTGATTCCACACACATGGACCAGAGCAATGCCCAAGAGAAGCCAGTCATGAAAACTAAGATGGAACCCTCCTCCACAAAACTGTGTGGGTACCTGAACAAACTGGGGGGGCCCTTGAAGGCCTGGAAAGCCCGCTGGTTTGTTTTCGAAGAGAAGAAGTGCCAGCTGTACTACTACAGAACGTCACAGGATGTCAATCCCTTGGGAAGCATTGACCTGGCTAACGCTACCTTTGGCTATCCGCTCAAGCTCAGGAAGGGACTTTTCAAATTCAAATCCCAGGACGGGTTGTTGTGCTGAAGGTATGTCTTTTTAAAATTAAAGCAATAGGAAATCCCCTAATCTGTGAAGGTACGTGAAGCAGTAACAAGCCAGCCAATAAAACTTAATCATATACATCTTGCACTTCCATTCGTTGAGTAGAACACACAAGTGCAGTTCTGAGTTGAAACAAACACAAGTTACAGCAAACATGTATTTTCATTAACAAAAAAAAACACTGTTTGTGCCTATACTGATGTCTTAATTAAGTTATTTTGTTAGATACAACCGCTTTGGTTGAGGATACACTAATCAGTTTGGACTTCCACTTACTGTCATTTTTTTTCAAATAACCTAAAAAAACGATGTATCATTTTAAGAAAGTGCCCTTGTGCAATACCAAGGGTTCCCTTATAAATTTAACCACAGTAAATTTAACGCAGGAATTTAGCATTTTTCCCATGGTTCTACAATGCATTTACTGTAGTTTACCATGGTTTATTAATGTTCTTTACCATACCTCTGTGTTCCAGGGATGGAAATAAGACTTCCATTGCATAGCAGTTTGATCCATTCCTGGTTTTACTTTGAGTTTAATATGACACATCGGAACTTGTTACTTATACACTGTGGCTAATCAGGCTAATTTTAAAACCTGCAATGGAGGGAACTGCAATGCAATAGGGGTTTGAATGTCTGTCATTTGGTGCAGGGTGTAAAATTAGCTTTTGAGCACTGGGAACCTGAAAGTTTTATATATATATACAGACGTGCTCAAATTTGTTGGTACCCTTACAGCTCTTTGAAATAATGCTTCATTCCTCCTGAAAAGTGATGAAATTAAAAGCTATTTTATCATGTATACTTGCATGCCTTTGGTATGTCATAGAATAAAGCAAAGAAACTGTGAAAAGAAATGAATTATTGCTTATTCTACAAAGATATTCTAAAATGGCCTGGACACATTTGTTGGTACCCCTTAGAAAAGATAATAAATAATTGGATTATAGTGATATTTCAAACTAATTAGTTTCTTTTAATTAGTATCACACATGTCTCCAATCTTGTAATCAGTCATTCAGCCTATTTAAATGGAGAAAAGTAGTCACTGTGTTGTTTGGTATCATTGTGTGCACCACACTGAACATGGACCAGAGAAAGCAAAGGAGAGAGTTGCCTGAGGAGATTCAGAAAGAAAATAATAGACAAGCATGGTAAAGGTAAAGGCTACAAGACCATCTCCAAGCAGCTTGATGTTCCTGTGACAACAGTTGCAAATATTATTAAGAAGTTTAAGGTCCATGGAACTGTAGCCAACCTCCTGGGCGTGGCCGCAAGAGGAAAAATCGACCCCAGATTGAACAGAAGGATAGTGTGAATTGTAGAAAAAGAACCAAGGATAACTGCCAAAGAGATACAAGCTGAACTCCAAGGTGAAGGTACGTCAGTTTCTGATCGCACCATCCGTCGCTTTTTGAGTGAAAGTGGGCTCCATGGAAGAACACCCAGGAGGACTCCACTTTTGAAAGAAAAACATAAAAAAAGCCAGACTGGAATTTGCTAAAATGCATATTGACAAGCCACAATCCTTCTGGGAGAATGTCCTTTGGACAGATGAGTTAAAACTGGAGCTTTTTGGCAAGTCACATCAGCTCTATGTTCACAGACGAAAAAATGAAGCTTTCAAAGAAAAGAACACTGTACCTACAGTGAAACATGGAGGAGGCTCGGTTATGTTTTGGGGCTGCTTTGCTGCGCCTGGCACAGGGTGCCTTGAATCTGTGCAGGGCACAATGAAATCTCAAGACTATCAAGTCATTCTGGAGCGAAATGTACTGCCCAGTGTCAGAAAGCTCTGTCTCAGTCGCAGATCATGGGTCCTCCAACAGGATAATGACCCAAAACACACAACTAAAAGCACCCAAGAATGGATAAGAACAAAACATTGGACTATTTTGAAGTGGCCTTCTATGTGTCCTGATCTGAATCCTATCGAACATCAATGGAAAGAGCTGAAACTTGCAGTCTGGAGAAGGCACCCATCAAACCTGAGACAGCTGGAGCAGTTTGCTCAGGAAGAGTGGGCCAAACTACCTGTTAACAGGTGCAGAAGTCTCATTGAGAGCTACAGAAAACATTTGATTGCAGTGATTGCCTCTAAAGGTTGTGCAACAAAATATTAGGTTAGCGGTCCCATCATTTTTGTCCATGCCATTTTCATTTGTTTTATTATTTACAATATTATGTTGAATAAAAAATCAAAAGCAAAGTCTGATTTCTATTAAATATGGAATAAACAATAGTGGATGCCAATTACTTTTTGTCAGTTTCAAGTTATTTCAGAGAAAATTGTGCATTCTTCGTTTTTTTGTGGAGGGTACCAACAAATTTGAGCACGTCTGTATATAAATGTAATTTATACACGCATACAATTCCATTAAATTAGCCATTGTATGGTCTCATGTTATGCTTTTACCTAAAATAAATACATTCATCCTAAACTGGTATAGAAATGTATTCCTGTATCTACTGGCATACATTTCATCAAATGCTCTTGTCAAATGCTCTTGTCAAATGCTCTTGTCAAATGCTCTTGGTTGTGAACACAAAAATAAGCATTACTGTTCTAGCTTTGTTGTTCTCAGTCTTTAAAATGTATATTAACAATCTAACAGCTTGCAGCTAACATGCTTAACACTGTGCGTAATAATGATCTACGGATAAGCTTGATCAATTATGAAAGAGATTGTTGAATTAATTTGAAGCAGTAGCAATTTTATATATAATGTATGTTCCGTTCTAATATCCCAATATATAGTCACTTATAAGTTACGTTGCAGTACTCCACACCATTCTTCCCATGGCCTGAACTCAGAATAAACTGTCCAGCTAACAAGTTATAAATTGTTCATTGGCTATGAAAGAAGGGGTTCTTACTAACTTTTCACTTACATGAGCATCATCCAGCCAGTTGTGCAAGAAAAGGCTCTGATTGTTGTATGATAATGTGGGGGAGGAATGTATCCAAAGAAAAGACAAAAACTTAGTGTATGGTGTATTGAGGGTTTAGTAAGTTGAAGGTAAAAGATTAAACTTCAAAGTATATTGAATTTGGTATTTGACTGCATTGTGACCACTTTAAAATCCACAGCCTTCCTTTATAGTTTGAGTTAAGTTTAACAGAGCAAGGCTATCATTTTAATCTTTTTTTTTTTTTTCTTATAAAGCTATAAAATAGCAGCTCTGTAAGTGTTTGCTGTAAAAAGGTTGTCAGTATAACAAAGGGAATCCTTTTCAGATGCTGCTTTGATAATACACAATAGCATCCCCCAAGCAGGTTTCCCTACATCTAAAATTTTTGCAATGATAAAAATGGATTACTGTGAAGGAATGGTTTGCAGTGTGCAGGTGTAGTGATGATGCAGTGCTCCAGAACAAACACACACAAGACAGTTCACAATTAACAGCTCTTTATTTTCAGCTGGGTTGCGTGCCAACAACACTTTAAATAATAAGCATGGGCTCTACACATCAATGTGTATTGCGCCATGCAAAAGGAGGGTTACAGTCCCGAAATAATAAAAACACTTTTTAAACACACAATACACAGACACAGACATGTCTCCTGACAGTGGGTGCTCTAGTGCAAGTGAATGGTGAAAGACAAACACAGAGGTAACAGTAGGTCAGTGTAGTCCGGGGTTTGGTGCTGGCGCAGCGACAGCTCCCCGGTTCGTGTTAGCCGCCTAGCCAAACAAACAATAACAGTTAGCTGACAAACAAACAAAACACAAAACACTCACGGTACTTTGAATTCTCCTGTGCATACGGTCCTTCTAGTTTAACCATCAAAACTAAGGAACAGATCACTGGGGCCACTTCCCCTAAAAAACCCTCCGTCATGCCCTCTTTTCGGTGGCGCGGCCAATCACGTCTCCTCCAATCCGTGACTGACACATCACTCACCAGATTAAGGCGCTGACTTCAGGTATCGTGGCCCCACCCCCTTCCTGAATGTCCGGCTTCCGACTGACCCTGGAATGAACTGCAAAACATCCATTCTGGGGCACTCTGTTCTGGTTATACAGCGCCCTCAGAGATTGAGAGGGAGATTGTTGACGAGGATTCATTCATTCTCTGTCACAATTACCAACCATTTTTATTAGTGGGGCTTGTGAAGCAAGAGTCCCCACTTTAAATCTTCAACGTACTTCTTCTTCTTATTATTCTTTGGCACGCTACTCCTCTTACACCGTTTAAGCTAGAAACGCTGTTCAAACTTTAAAACGTGTAGACCGGTCTGGAATAGTGTGCTTGTATACAACTTTTTGATATCTTTTATACTTTTTAAACTATTAAGCTTTTTATCCTTTTTTTTGTCCATCTTCATTCACTTTAATGGGACTTTTTTCAACATTCTAAAGCTCCCCATTGTTTAAAAAACTCCCAGACTTCCAACATTCTATTTACTGTAAACGATGTAACTTTTGACACAAATCAGCTACTTTGACCACTTTCCCAACAAGTAAGACAAAAAGTTAGAGCATATGGAATCTTCCTCTACTTCTCTGCTATTCAAATCTGAAATCAAAACAGAAATAACTTTTACCAATCAAGAGATACAGCTGTTTTAGTAACCGCATCAACTAAAATTTTCTCTAACTTTTTATAAACAACTGAAATTTTGACCACTTTCCCAACAAGTTAGACAAAAAGTTAGAGGGTATGACATCTTTCTCTACTTCTCTGCTATTCAAATTTGAAATCAAAACATAAATAACTTTTACCAATCAAGAGGTACACCTGTTTTAGTAACCGCACCAACTAAAATTTTTCTAACTTTTTTATAAACTGCCATTTTGACCACTTTCCCAACAAGTTAGACAACTACTTAGAGCAAAATGAAATCTTCCTCTACTTCTCAGCTATTCAAATATGAAATCAAAACAGGAATGGCGTCTACCAATCAAGAGGTACAGCTGTTTTAGTAACCGTGATCAACTTCTTTCAGTAGGCTACTTCCCACTGTTGAATTAACTGTCATAGAACTTTGAGAAATATCAAATTCTAGCACATTCTAAGCATGAGACAATTAATAAACAATGTGACTTTTGACACAAATCAGCTACTTTGACCACTTTCCCAATAAAGCAAGCCCCACAACTTGTAAAGTTACCATCTAGTTTGTTTTGTTTTTGTTTTACAGGCATTAAACAGCCAAGCCATGCTGTATTGGTTGCAGCAGCTGCAATAAAACGGTGGCAGCACAATACCAGCCTGGTGAAAATACCTGCAGAGCCCTCCACTACCTCCACACAGCTCTGCCAGCTGCCTTCTGCACCTTGGGAAGGTAAGCTCACTGACAGCCCAGTTTTAATTCTAGCTCAAGTCGACCAAATTGTGTGTGGGGTGGGGTTCTTCAGTTTGTGATCTGATGGAGAAAAGGGTTCCAGGGTAGGTGTTGTGTGCATGCAAAACAAAAGAGCTGAAACCGAATAACCCAATTTAAATTATTTATTCTAAACGCTTACAAAGTGTTGCTATACTCTTGTAACCACCACATATTTTTTTCATGTTTTGCCCTTTATTGTAATTATATCTAAGATATTTTCATGAGGTGTAATGTGAAGCAAGAAATGCAATGCTTTAATTAGGTGAGGTAACAAAAGTACCAGGACTTTGTTTATTGTGTCTGGTGTCAGATATCTTAATGAATTCAAACAATCAAAAATGATGATCATACAGGAGAATGTTGGTGCTGTGTGGTGGAAAGAACTCAAAATAACAAAAGGGTGATTTCAATTCTGCCCCATACCCATGCTGAGAATGTTCACAGTGAGACAGTCTCATTTCTGCCGATGACTCACCGGCTCTGTTGTGCTTGAAGCCTTGAAGCAGGCTTAGTTGTTGAGAACACAAACATGGTAACTAGACAGGGATTCACTTTGTGATGTTATCTTCTGCCTTGTTTCCATTTTTATAACAACAGCGTTGTGTGGAGGTGACTCTGGCTGTTCATCTGTCCATCTGTATGTCACACCTGTCTAATTTTGGTTAAACTAGGTGTACACATTCTGTGGTAATATTTATTGTGCGTCCATTCATGTCTTGGGACTTTTCAGGAAACTGCATTGCCATTTCATAATGCTTATGTCATGGTCATGAATTTACAGTCATGGTGGGGAATGTATGTTAATGAAATACTTGGTTCATACTTGATTCAGGTTAACCAAATTGGGTTAATATTGCTCCCTCCCAATGCTGTTTTATTTATTTTTTCTCAATTTACTGCTGTGATAATAAAATTGTCAATTTTTATATTTTACAGTCCTTTTGCCTGTCCAAACTACTCACAAGACAAGCTGTAAAAATGTCTTAACAACACCAGATTTAAATACCACTGAACTCTTTATTAACAACACCCAGTAGACTTACACTATTTTAGATCTGGTGCTGTTTTAGACTAGGTACTGTATACAGGTTTAAAGCTGGCAAGATGTATATGCACCTCCGTATGTATAATAAAATAGACCCAGTATTTACAGCTGACTCTTGTCTTCTGGTATAAGAATGACATATACTTTTAACCTGTACTTTCTTAAGACAGCAGCTTAAACAACACAGCCCAAAACACCGTTTCTGACAGCTGTTGTGAGTGAGACTCTAATGTTGCCAGAAACTTTCCCAAGCAAAAGGTGCAGGGAAGGAAATTTTCATTTCACTAAAACATACATATATCTACAGCTTTTGGAAATACGGAGAATGGAACCAAATAATACATTTGTATATCTAATCATTTAATTATATTTACTCCATGAAGTCCAGCAAGTAAGTACAAATGTATTACAGTACATTAGAATGGCATTTCCACATGATAAATGAATATGTATGAAATGTGTACTTTGTTTGAAGGGATGGGCAGTTGAGATGCTTGTGCTCTTTTTTCAGGAAGGACAGAGGACTTCCTCCCAGCAGTAAAGACCCCCAAGGGCCTAGTCGGAGAAGCCGCAGCCTGTCTGCCAGACCCGCGTGGCAACAAAATGCACTGCAAAAGCTCTCCCTCAAGCACCCCATCACAGAGATACAGTAAGACACTACCTGCATACCTTGTTTTTTATGTGCCTCTTAATGGGAAAACACACTGAATTAAATGGCTCTCTTACGTACAGTGTAAGTACCAAAATCACGGCAATGGCTAGGGCAATGTCAGTTGCTCATGATTTGCTAGCGCCAAATATTTTGTAACCAAAATATATTCCTTGGCTTCTATTTAATAACAGCAAAGTTTTCACTAGTGGGAAGCAACATGTGCTTTTATCCTAAGGTCATTTTGTATTTGAAAATTTACAGAAGTTATTCAAACCTGTTATGTAAACTAGTCAGCCCTATCCAGGCAGCTGCCTGTAAGCAAGAGAAGCAACCAGTTGAGCTTTGGATTTTGTTATTTGTTGTGTACTACTTTAGTTTGTGTGTGTGTGTTTGTTTCTATGCATTTAGTTTCGTTTTCTCTGTACTTTGCCTTCAGAAGTCAGTTTGTGTTTCCTCTGCCTTGCCCTTACAGGAACACAGTCCTCAATATCTGTGGAAACAAGCCAGCTCAGGAGCTGAGGCGGAGTGTGTTCAACTTTGACAAGATTCAGCAGTCGGAAGACTGTCCCTGTGAGGATCCTGTGACACAGATACTGGGGAAACAACAGGTGCGTCCTTCAGTTGACAGGAAACTGCCCTGCAAAGTCTGTGTCTCTGCTTAGTTCATGTCTGGATCAGTTCAATGCGGGGACCACCACAGTGGCTCTGAAACTATTACATTCTTCTCATGCAGGGTAAGAACTCTTTCTGCTGTTATAAATGTGCAGAGGTTTCCTGTTCCTAAAAGGTGAACCATGCAGGAGTAAAGCTTGTTAATAAGATAAAGAATGAGTGTCAATAAAGCCTTTTTTAAGAAATTTCTAGAAAACTCACTAGATAGCTCACAATTTCACCTTTCATTGAAAACAACAGCTCTTTTTAACAACTATTTTCTTTTGCAGCAAATTGTAGTTTTGGCTAGGCACCCTAGAATTAACATCGGTACTATGGGTTCTATGATGATTTTTTGTGTGTATAACAAATTTGAATTCCAGAAATAATCATTATTTTCTTTTTTTTGTTTAATGATTATGAAGGGTATATTGTCAGGTAGGTGGCTCCAGAATAAAATAAAGAACCAGCAAGTTTAAGAAAAAAAAAAAAAAAAAAATATATATATATATATATTAAATAAATATTCATGCATTTCAAATGCTTTCTTTGCTTGCTCTCTTTCCTAGCACCTCCAGCACCGCCTGTACCTCTGACACCCCCAGCACCTACAGTCCTTTCAGCTCCTTCAGTTTCTTCAGTTACAAACGAGTCTGCGCAGGAAGCAAAGACTGGAGGAAAGAGTTCTCCATCAAGCAGCATGAACAAGAGGGAGAAGAAAATGACCAGTTCTCTTCAGCCTTCTGGGGAGAAGGTGTCAGGAAAGGAGGGGAGCCCCGTGGACAAACTATCCAGACTCCAGCACGAGGTGTTCACGCCACTGAGGAGCTCAAGTCACAAAAGGTATATGTTTGGTTTGGGTGACTGAAGTATATTTAAGCACATAACAACTGATAACTGAGTTATTAAATAATATGTCTTGTGAGGCACTTGTACAATGAATGATTGAACCTTATAAATGTTTCCCATAGTAAAATCATAAAGCATAGTGGTACAGCATAGGTCAGCATTGTAAAGACCAGCTAGGTATGGTAAAGCATATTAATAAACATGGAAAGCCAGGGTACACTGTGGGAAAATAACAGTCTAATCACGGGAAAGCATGGGAAAACTGTAAAAAAATACTGTGCAAAAACACAGTGGTAAACCTTTATAAAGTTGTATGATAGTATTTAAATATGATGTTGTATCTATAATAAGCATGGTATGAACGAACATAAGACAGAAACAGTGGATTTAGTCAAGCAGTTACACAAAGTAATACAAACTCAAATCCAAGACCAGCAATAATTTTGCCTAAACTGATTAAAGTACTGATCTACTGTATTTACTGTGTGATGTCTTAACTCTTTTTTCTATGCAAGTCAGAAACCTGCATGCTGACCACAAATTGGTTGCTTTACTGTGCATTTTCTTTCCTCTTTGGCTAAGGTGTCACTGGGTGTGAAGGCAAACGCATTTAGCAGAATAACTCATGCATTACCTAACAGGAGAGCTTTTTAAAAGTGTGATAACTGTATTGCTGATAATCCAAATTGTTATAAACATGGTGGTATGATGTTCTATAGTAGCTGTGTATGTAAAATAGGGTTGAAGGGCACTTCTGAAACAGTGAAGAGAGTCTGTTGTTGCTTCATTGTCTGTAACTGAAACTCTTGTGCTGTACTACTGTTCCTATGAATCCATAAAGGTTACAATGTAGAATTTTTTTATTATTTTGTCATCAACACATACAGTACAAGTGTATTAAAATACAAAATCTCTGGGGCCCCCGAGGGGCTCAGCTGGTAAAGGCATGAGTGCATGGTGTGCAGGGTGAGTCAGGAAGTCAAGGGTAATTTTGTGCCCTGTGCAGGGACTGTTTCTGCAGGGCTAGATCTAAACAGTCACAATAGAGCTCCTGAATGCAATTCTGGGTTTTCGCTCATGACTCCTCTGTATCTTATGATGATAAAAGACAGCTTACATTTTTGCCTGTATGGTCACAAAACTTCCTTTTACATTTTTATGAGCTTCAATAAGCATATTTTATTGCTTCCCAAACATAAACTTTAATCTTGCATCGCCGCCTTCTTGTTTCCTGTTAGTAACCCATACGACTTTTTAACGCGGTGCTCAAATGCACCTGATCTGCAACATGCAAGAGTTTGTAGCTAATTGTATATTTGAGCTAAAATTAGACCAACAGACACAATCTTTATTTGTGCACAGAATTTATTCTGCATGTGCATTTTGACTTATTTTATCATTAGTTTTTGTGTCTTGATTAAAGACACGGTTATCCTGGACCTTATGAAACCACTTTACAAGACACCATTGCTCATTATTATTGTAATACTGGGACAGTATTTCCAGTGTTTGGTACTTTTATTGCATTATCATTGTTTTCTTCTTTCAGAGTACAAAGAACAGAGCTGCAAAAACAAGGTCTTTTTTGAGCCTGTTAAAAACACACAAGTTAAGCTGATCTCCTGAATGGTTTGAAAAATGACCACCAGCAGGCAGTGTGCAGAATTTTCAGTCATTTTGCTGGTCTTTTCTAAAAACACTTCACTGAATTCATCTTTTATAATTGGTTAAAAAAAGGACATTGTTATTGAAATAGTAGGCTGTGTGGTCCAGTGGTTAAAGAAAAGGGCTTGTAATCAGGAGGTCCCCGGCTCAGATTCCAGTTCAGCCACTGAGTCACTGTGTGACCCTGAGCAAGTCACTTAACCTCCTTGTGGTCCGTCTTTCAGGTGGGACGTTGTTGTAAGTGACTCTGCAGCTGATGTATAGTTCACACACCCTAGTCTCTGTAAGTCGCCTTGGATAAAGGCGTCTGCAAAATAAACAAAATAGTAATAATAATAATGTCTGATAATTGGTTTTAAGGCCACTGACGTATAATATAGGGCAGAGCTTCAGAGCCTTTTCTCATATGCACTACTAATAAATACTGCAACAGGCTGTTTTTTAGGGAAAATTGCATTGTACAGTAGACTATTGCATTGTACAGTAGACTATTTGAATTTACCTGTAGCCATAACTGTAATTAAATGCATGATGTTAATAGCTGTTCTTATATGATAAGTAAAACAGTATTTTTTTATTCAAAGGGATATTACAGATTTTTCAGGAAATGCAAGAATCAAAAACCTAAAACAAATACTATACCAGGCATTTTTAGTATGGTACAGTTTATTATCAGTACTCCAAACAAATCACTAATCTGAACAGGTCTGATCCCACCTGGTTCAGATTACAAAGAAAGTACAGGTGCATTATTCAGGGACCACCTACAGTATAATTTATTTACGGGACCTCCAACACAGCTCATGAAGCTTCACCTTTAAGAGTAAATGACCATAGTGTTTTTGTTTTGAAATCAGGAGCTGGTGCGACTCTTCCACAAGGCCCTGGAGGCAGCACAGCAGGAGAAGAGGACCAGCAAACAGTTCCTGGCAGCAGCAGGGGAGCAGGAGCGGCTGGAACTGGTGCGGCACAAAGAGAGGTGTATCAGGACCTGGACGGCCGCCTGGAGGCCCTGCTCAAAGACAAGGAGGAGCTGGAGCAGCGGCTGGCCATGCAGGACTGCCAAGTGAATGAGCTGCAGCAGCACGTGCAGCTCATGATGGAGAAGAACAACGCCAAGCAGGAAGTCATCCTCAAGCTCTCCCGAGCAGGTGGCCGCCTGCATGGCTGACCCCAGTGCACCGTAGCCAACTCCATGGGCACAGAGACCTTCTGCAGGCTGCAGGAGAAGATTGAGCACCTCAAGGTTATTTTAAAAGTTACTTTTACATTACAGCCATGGGAACTACGTCAACTCTTGTTTCAAGAAACACGGATAAAACCACACTCTTTTTTTTTGGTTTTGTTTGACCACCATGTAATCCTGCATGATGTGAAAAAGCAGTAAAGTAACTGATCCATGTTTTCACTGCTGGGGTGTCACATACGGTATTCTGCACCTTCTCTGCATCCAATAAGCATTACAAACATGACATCTTAACTAGCTTTTTATTAGCATTGGAGCAGACACACAATTACTGTTTGCCACTCCAGTCTAAGAATGATTCATTTATAGTAGAACCGGTCCAGGGGTCCAGCGAATATATACTAATATTGTATCTCAGAGGAAGTCGTTTTAGTATATTGTAGTTTCTTTTATTAACGTCGGGGCATTATAAATGAACAACGTCAGGTACATCAGTGTGCCTAAAACACCAAAGTACGACACAGCATGTATTCTATACAAAAAAATCTGTGAAAATGACTGCACAAGCACTGAAGTACAGTATTTCTCAGTTTACAAAACAGCATTCCAAACAGTTCTTAACGTGCTTTATCAGTGTATGCCAAAGTAATCTGACAGGTTTTTTTTTTACATTGTGTGTGTGTTAACCTGAGACATAAACAACAACAAGGATGCACGCTTTTTAACAGTACAGTAATTTTATGAATCCTTTACTTTTCTTTTTTATTTACTATGGTTAAACTGGGCAGTTATGTGAAGTGACAGCGTGTACAAATTCTGACCTGCTAAGAGCTGAATTTACTGTTTTAGACCCATAATAAAATGTGCATTGGTCAGTTTCCATCAGTACCATTCAGTTGGTAGCAGCATATGTAAGTCACACATGGCACAGGTCCATTGGTAATGATGGTGTCATATCTTACAGGATCAGATACGACAGGTTCGACTGTACTTTGTATCACGTTACTGTGATTTTGTACTCTATAGGTCAGGCTTGCACAGTGTTGATGTGATGTTACAATGAACAGCAAAAATTATTATAATAACATAAACATACTGTATAAAAAAAAAAAAGATCCCTGTGTAACCCCAGGCTACTAGGCATGAGGGGGTACACTGCTCTCTGATAAAAGTTAGGAGACCAGTTATCTGCTTATTAGCAAAACTTAAATCCACTAATATAAAGTCAAATAATAATTCCAGACACGTGATCAGTTGGCCAACTATTTTTTTCTTCTATTTCTTTGTTATTAGAACAAAACAAGTATATTGTTTTTGTACAGTGTATTAATTGACATTAGTTAGCCACACTTTTTTTTTTTACGTATCCCAGCGATTTTCAAACAGTGTTTTATAGGGTACAAATGAGTACAATTATGAAAGCAAAGAAAAGCAGTGATCAGTCAGGACTAGGTCAAACCTGTGCTCTTAATAAGTAGAGCTCACAGTAGAAATGTTTTAAGTACAACCACAGATTGTGTTCTGATTTCATTCGTTTACTGTGTTTACTAGGACGATATAGAGGCGCACAAGATCCAAAACAAGTTCCTCAACTCTGAAATCTACCAGCTTACTAAGCTGTGGAGGAACAGTTCAGAAGAGGAGAAGGGCCTCCTGATGAAGGTATGTGCTTTACAGCTTGCTGTGTGACAGATCTGTACCCATTTAACCATTGTGAAAAAACATATATGTTCAAAAATATATTATCCTTACCTACAAGTCTTTAATGCAGTATCGTCACTGTGTAAGGCTAATATATAAGTGACTTTATTTAATACTAAACATCTTATTTTCAGCTTTTATAGCCTAGGCCCCAGATTAATAGTAATAGTAATGAGTTTCGTTTATTTCTTTTTTTTCTTATAGCTTTAACCACAAAACCACAATGAGATCTGTGATTTCGCCTAGAGACATCTCTGTCTGCACTAAGAAGCCAAAGTAAATTAAAGAACAACTAGCATGCTGGTACATTATGATAAAGCAAACTGCTTAGTGACACATGGATTGCAAGTGGTTCTAATGTAGTGACGCAAGCTGGTGACCTACTGGGCACTATTCTTACACAGTCTAACAAAAAAACAAAACAAAAAAAAAAAAACAACTTTAGATTCACTTTGTATCATTTTCACATCCTGGTAACTTTTTAAAAGTTTAAAGCATTCCTTTGGCCTCCTGTTTAACCACAGTATTTCTGCAGTTTTACCCATGCTTTTCCCATGGTTATACAATGCATTTATAATAATTTACCTGGGTTTACCATGTTTATTAATATACTTTTTTATTATTATTATTATTTATTTCTTAGCAGACACCCTTATCTAGGGGGCGACTTACAATTGTTACAAGATATCACATTATTTTTACATACAATTACCCATTTATACAGTTGGTTTTTACTGGAGCAATCGAGGTAAAGTACCTTGCTCAAGGGTACAGCAGCAGTGTCCCCCAGCTGGGATTGAACCCACGACCCTCGGGTCAAGAGTCCAGAGCCCTAACCACTCCTCCACATACCTTCTTACCTTGTTATTGTAGTCTAGTATCTGCATAAATAAAGACATAGGCAGTCAGTATTTTTGGTCAATTATTTGCTTTTTTTGCAGAGATACTTCCTCTGTTATGTTTCTCTTTAGTAATTTGTGGTTTTTCTTTTTTTCATTTTATACTGTGCTTCCCTTATTTTTATAATTTTCTTTGTACTCCTACTTGGTTTCACTCCTTGTTTCTTCTTCTTAGTTGACTGTCATAGTAGTTCTGACTGGCTGGCTGTTAGCCTGGTCAGCAACCTCGGGTGTGTTCATGCATTACTAATTAAAACCACAGAGAAGTTAGCAACTGAGCCAGCTCCAGTCTCCCAGAATGAACAGATCAGACTGACTGGGATGTTTCCCTTTCATCTCCAAATCTAGGTCTTCTCTAGATGCAGAAAGCAAATTGGAAAGATATGTAGTGAATTCTAAATACAAGTACAGTGCTGTGAATGTAGGGCACTGTTCACAAAAAACACAAATGCCTGGTTTGCAAATTAAATTAATGTTTAATCTTGTTGACCCCAATGTGTTCTTTTGGGGTGGGTCAAGTTGTAGCTGTTTCTGTATCAGTGCTTGATCTGTCCTAGTGCCTGCGTCATGGCTCCATATAGTGATATCCCCTGAGTGCACTGTGCAATGAAACAGCTACTGGCTGGTATGATTGCAGCAAATTAGATGTTTTATCTATCTGGTCTGATTGGCAATGGTTTTAAATTATTTTAGATATATTTAGGATCAGACCATTTTTTGTGACATGAAAACTATTGTACTACAGTAGAGTTGTTTCAGGATTTCTGGGAGCACTTGAATTAATAGGTATCACATTTGATACCAGGGTGACTCTGGTTTAAAGAAGAACCAAATAGCAAAAATTGTAAAAATAAATAAATAAATATAATTTCAGTTGCAGGTTATGCTAAAACTGCTAAAATTGCCAAAACATAAACGCTTTGATTTCCGAATCGTAATCGAAAAAAAAAAACATGTATTGTACACAACAGTTTAACTTTCAAAGAAATGACCCTTCACAGCCACAGTGTCCATAAGCACTCGGGTGACACACATATTGCACTGTAGGAAATAGCAGTCTTGTAATTAATATAAGCAGCACAAGGGAACAAGTGAACACTGCAGCGAAGAGGATTTTTAAATAAAATTAATTTAAGGAGCAGAAGCAAGATTATAATTGGAATGGCTCCATCAGAACTGTAAAATTAGTTATTTGGAAATGTACTAGGTTCATTTTTACATTTTAATAAACAAGTTCAACCCAGTTAAAAAGTAACAGGGTGTAGAAACCCTCTGCCTTTGGACTGCCCTGTCTTGGAAATGAGTGGGAGGTTGTGGGAGGGTTACTGCTTTCACCAGCTGCTGTGTTTTGTTTTAATCCTAACCCTAAACCTCTCTTTTTGTGTTGCAGTGTGCCTACCTGGAGGCCAAAACTGCCAGATTGAGAGCAAGTACCTGGTCGTGCTGCGCAGGCTGCAGGAGAGCAAAGGGCTGGACAGCAGTCAGCAGGAGATGGTGAAAAGGCTCATTGAGGACTCACTGCAGGGAGACAAGAAGGATGGCTTTAAACTCAACCCTGTCAGGTAAGACAGTACTGACATTTCCATACCGGGGTTTCACAGCTTAAAAACTTTTTTTTCCCCCGGTTACTTTCTTTTTTTTTTTTTGTTACTAAGTATATTCAAATATTTAAAATGCAATTCTATTGCTAAACTGATGATGTGATTGCAAGCTACACCAGTTCCATTTTCATATAATACCCTCAAATCCCGAACTGAAATACCAAAACAAGCAAAGGATCAAAATGTTAATGTTGGTTTGTTGCAATTGTGATCTAATAGGTGCGCAAATGAAAAGCCAAAAAAGAGCTGGAACTTACAGTAGTTTCTGGGCTTTGCTGTCTATGATTTTCTATGTCATGTGCCCTGCTCTTTTAATGTGATAATTTAATAATTGAAAAAATATATATTTTGTTTATGTCACTTCTTTAAAACAAAACAAAACAAAAAGAGTTTTTGTTTTGTTGCATGGTCTGTTTAGAACAGAAGTGCAAATTATATGCATTTCCTATTTTTCATGATTATTTTCTCAGTTTGTTTTTGTCAATATTATAGAAATTCCTTTCGTAGAGTTTACTGTAGTCTTAACAGCTGCACAGGAACTCAGATTGAATAGTATTGATTGTAAATTGAACAGAAAATGTTTGTTCTGCTGTTCGAGCGATTGATGCAAGCAGCTGAAATGAGCTTGCTGTTAACTGTATAGTAATCCACATCACAATACCACTGCACACCTTAGCAGGCAAAAAGAAAGGTCAAAGATTGGATTGACATTGAACTGCTCCCTAACCAACCACATAAAGAGCAATGTGCGTCAATAAACACTGCAATTCCAGGACCATATATAAGGGTTGATGTTAGGCAGTGAAGGTGTATATATGCCCAAAAAGAAGTCAGAGGCTGCAGCAAGTCTACAGTTTATTTAGAAAACCCAGGATCCTTTGTTCATACATAAGGCCCTGTGAAAAATAGTGTTTTTTTTTTTTTTTTTTAATTCAAGGCAGTATCACGGGTAAAGTGTCTTATTTTGCAGATTGTGCACAGAACTATTTTATAAATTATGTGTACAGATTATTATTATTTTTTTATACAGCAAATAGATTGATAAATGCACTGACATCTTCAAAATCAACGTCAAAGTTATTCAAGCACTTTACAATAGCTTGTGAAACGGTGTTGTCATTAACAGCCTGTAGGTAAAGTGTATCTGCAAGGACAGCTTTCAGTTCTATGTCAGATGCATGTTCACCATTTAGGCCCTGCAAAACAAATACAATGTGAAACACATATTGCTATTGGGCATCAGTCGACTCGTCAGTGACCATTGACAAGCAACCAGACTGTTTTACTAATTCCATAATCTCCTGCTTGTGATAGTCGGCAACTTTAGGTAAGTATTCACGTCTCAGCTGGGCTGATGAAGGAATCACTCCACCATTTGCTACACTCAGTATGAAGAAATTACGTAACTTTTGGTTGTCCAGTTTTTCAAGAGGGATATTTGCTCAAACAAACATCCCTGTCAGGTCAAAATTTAATGTGTTTCGTGCTTTCACGGTTTTCAGTGGACTTTTGGAACATGGAAGTTCATTTTTTTTGGTTTCTTGATTTCCGCCTTTCTCTTTCAGTGAATACTTGAATCTAAATGCCTGTCAAGAGATGATTTGCAGTAACATTGCAGGACATACAGAATAGCTTACCTCCATCGTATGAAATACAAATAATAATTATAAGAATATTGAAAAAATCACTGTATTGGGCTAAGTTCGCAATTTCAAAGCAGTTCGTGAAATCTCGATTTACACAGGGCCTTATACATAACCCTAGGCAGGTTAGTTTCAGGCACATATACCATTTACACATAACCCTTTCCTGGTTCTTGTACTGGCTTCCAAACACATTTACCTCCTCCTAACCGTCAAACTTCAGCCCACTGCCTTCTCTCCCTTTGTGTCTCTCTCCGCCAACTGTTCCAACTCAACTAACTAACTCAATGCTCTCCTGCAGCGATGGGGAGGAATACGCTGGCAGAGGGACTGATTAGAAATATAACAGTACAACTTAACATAGAGGTTCATTACACATAACTAAATCACAAAAACCTGGAGCCATGCACCTACTATACAATGTTGTATGATAATTTAGGGAATATGTGAATACTGCATGTTACCAACATCCTTGTTTAACTTTCTGTTCCTTCCCAGTGAGTAACGACGACTATGGATTCAAGACCATTCCTGATTATGAAGTAGAGGACGTGAAGCTCCTGGCCAAAATCCAGGCCCTGGAGATCCATTCCAACAACCTGCGCAACAATGAGATGGTGGACAAGCCTTTGCGGACCAGGTGGGCTAACTACCTGGCCAGCCGTCCCTTGACCAGCTGGCTCCCTCCCTGGAGCTGAAGGGCCTGATCCGGTGTGGGATCCCTGTGGAGTACCGGGAGCAGGTGTGGCGCTGGATCGTGAGGACACGGACCTGGGTCTATAGGAAGCGGAATCCCAATCGCTACCAGGAGCTGAGGAAGCACTGCGAGGTGTCGGAGCACCCGGCCTCGCGGCAGATCAGGCTGGACCTGCACCACACCCTCACCAGCAATAAGCACTTCTCCTCGCCCACCTCAAACGCAGTCCAAAAGCTGCAGCGCATTCTGCTAGCCTTCTCCTGGCAAAACCCCACCATCGGTTACTGCCAGGGCCTCAACCGGTACTGTACCTTTTGTATTGAAAGTTCTTAATGCCATTCGCTCATTTTAAGTAGTAAAGGTGTTGCCAAAAAGACAAAACACTTTCTTGTACTTCTTGGACGTGGACTAGCATAACTTATTTTTTTTCTAAAACAGAGAATAATGCCTATTACATCTTCAAAGTGCCACAGGTAATGGCAGCATTACCGGTGTTTAACATTTTAGAGCACTTCGTTGGAGGTAGCTATGCCAGGACACTATACTAGAGCAATGTGTTGTTGTATTATAAATAGCAATAAGAATACACATGCAAACAGTGTTTATTTATTGATTTGAGAAATTATGCACCTAGTGGTTGTTAACTGTGTTGTGTATTCTTAGCTACTCATCCCCCCCTGTACAATATATCTTTTTCTGGAATCACAAATATACTGGCCCAGATATGTTCTTTAATATTCTACACAACTGTAAAGACAACTGTGGTGGAAAGCACGAGGGCCATATTCAGGCAGATTAAAAATAATTCCGGCGCCTCCTCAAGACTCACCTCTTCAGACAGCACCTGTAGAAACTCCTCTTTTCCATCTGGACACTTATCACTCTTCCTTAAATGCACTTTACTTGCTCTTATCTGCTCCCTATTTTACTGCATTTAACCCTGTACTTTAGAGTACTGTAATCTGTCGAGTGTCATTTAATCTGTAGTATTTTGTATTTAATTATATCCTGATGTAACTATCATTTGACACTGTTATCTGTTCCCCGTTATTGAATTGTGGTAGAATCAAACTTGTACTTTACTTGAATACTGATTCTTGAAATGTATTTTTGTCCTTGTATTGTAAGTCACCCTGGATAAGGGTGTCTGCTAAGAAATAAAATAATAATAAATACAAATAAGTGTATAATTTACATAATTTCTTGCTAGTTTCATTGTCAAATTCCTCTGAAAATTTATTTCAAAATAGGGCCAAAAATGTGCAAAAATGTGGGAGGAACACCTACAGAGGGACTGATTAGAAATATAACAGTACAACTTAACTTTAGACCTTTGCCACATAACTAAGGCACAAAACATAAAGATATGAAACTGTAATTTTTGTATGATAATCAACAACAAGTGTGAACAATCATGAACCAACATCCTTGTTTAACTTTGGATATTTCAAACTTTTTAACAAATAAAAAACTGGATTCAAGACCATTCAAAATTATTCAAGTAGAGGACGCGGACTTTGCCAGCGCCAGGCCTTGGAGATCCGCTCCAGCAACCTGTAATGAGATGGTGGTATGTCTCTATCAGTTTTGCACACCTGGCCTGAAATTTTGCCCATTCCTCCTTGCAAAACAGCTGAGCTCAGTGAGGTTGGATGGGAGCATTTGTGAACAGCAGTTTTCAGTTGTTTTCCACAGATTCAGGATTATAGGATTCAGGTCTGGACTTTGACTTGGCCATTCTAACACCTGGATATGTTTATTTGTGAACCATTCCATTGTAGATTTTGCTTTTATGTTTTGGATCATTGTCTTCACCAGACAAACTTCTCCTCCCAGTCTCAGGTCTTTTGCAAACTCTGCAGGTTTTCTTCCAGAATGGTCCTGGCATTTGGCCCCATCCATCTTCCCATCAATTTTAACCATCTTCCCTGTCCCTGCTGAAGAAAAGCAGGCCCAAACCATAATGCTGCCACCACCATGTTTGACAGTAGTAAATGGTGTGTTCAAAAAAAAGCTGTGTTTTCTTTTACTTCCCAAACTAGCATAACTTATCCATTTCTAAAACAGAAAAGTTGCCTTTTGGTTTCATCACACCAGAGCACCTTGTTTAACATGTTTTTCCCAGGTGGCTTGTGGCAAACTGTATACTAGACAATTTTATGGATAAATCTTTAAGAAAGGCTTACTTCATGCAAACAGTGTTTATTTATTAAAGGCCAGATTTGTGAAAGTATGACTGATAGTTGTTGTATAACTGTGTTGTGTATTCTTAGCTGTCATCCCTCTGCAGTTCATATCTTTTTCTGGAATGGGCCTCTGGCTGCAGATATGATTCTTTCTTATCCTACACAATGAGCTGAAAGTTTAGTGGAAAGAACGAGTGGCCAGGTCAGGTAGATTTGCAGTGGTCTGATACTCCTTCCATTTCAATATCCAGCGCCTCCTCAGACTCACCTCTTGGGATGTTTAAACCTTGGGAAAACTTTTTTTCCATCTGGACACTTTTAAACTCTTCCTTAAAACAGTATCTCGGATTTGCCTGGTGTGTTCCTTATTTTTCTGATTTCCCTACTTTAGCTTTAAACTGTAACCTGTTGAGTGTCATTTCACAGTATTTTGTATTTAATTATATTGATTAACTACAGGTGGATTCTATTTATCATCATTATTCATTTAGGTCAACATTGGATCATTCAGAGATCTAGAACTGAAAATCTGGAGAGTTTTTGCACCCCTCTTAATTGGGGCTGAATAATTTTGCCTTGAAATTTTTTTTTTTTTATTTGTTAAAAAAGTTTGAAATATCCAATAAATTTCGTTCCAATAAAATGATTGTGTCCCAAATTGTTGATTCTTGACAAAAAAATTACAGTTTCATATCTTTATGTTTGAAGCATGAAATGTATTTATTCCTCTGAAAATTTATTTCCAAAATAGGGATAAAAATGTAAAATGTAAAGGCACACCTATGTGTCCCCTTTTCTTCTGAATATTAGCAGCACACTTCCAGTGGAGTCATGTGGTGTGTGTGTTTCCTCTTGCAGGTTGGCAGCTATTGCACTTTTTAGTTCTGAAGGATGAAGAGGATGCCTTCTGGTGTCTGGTGGCTGTTGTTGAAATCATAATGCCACAAGACTACTACAGCAAAACCCTCACTGCCTCTCAGGTACAGTATGTACAACAACTGATTTCAAATCAGTGAACCCTCTTCTTCCCTCCAGGGACACAAGGACGCAACAAGCCCTTGCCACCTCTCGATCTTAGGCAACTTTCTCTGCCTCATTTTCTTTTTCCTTGCGGTATCCATTGTAGAGCTACCTTCTGGATATGGGTTTGTTCCATCCTGAGTACGTGGGCCTATACACCTCAGTCGTCTTTTTTTGTATCTGTGATGATTTGGTCTTCTCGTGGAGGTCTTTATTTGAGATTTTGTTTGACCAGTTTTTGCCTGTTTTCCAAAGGCACCTGTTATGGAAATTGGCTAATTTGTCCATGTCTCTCCGTTATTACTAAGAAAATGTTAAAATATTTGTGACATTGCTCGTCAGCCTATAGCTGAGTTTTAATGCTATCCCCTTTGCTTCACCAGTAAGTACTGTGGATGTGCTAATTCAGGCAGTCATAGTCCCTATTTGTTCTAACAGCTGAGCAACTCCTGCTGCTCTAAGCAGAGCTCTTTGTTCCTTGCAGGCTGATCAGAGGGTGTTCCGTGACTTTCTTGCTGAGAAGATGCCTCGCCTGACGGCCCACTTCAAGGAGCACAGCATCGATCATTCCCTCATCACCTTCAACTGGTTCCTGGTGGTCTTAGTGGGAAAGTCTGGTCAGCGACATCCTGCTCAGAGTGTGGATGCTTTCCTCTATGAGGGCACAAAGGTACAGGGGCCGGCTGTGTTAGTAATTGATCCTTTAATACCCACCCCCCACCACCAACACCACCCACACCACCCACACTTACCCAACTGTGTTGAAACGTGCTTAATACATTTTTCAGCACAAATTGTTGAGAAAAAATTGTCTTAACTTGCAAACATGTGCACAGTATGTCACACTTACATTGTAACAGCTTATCCAATTATTTTAAATTATAGTAATGACATTTTAGAGAGTTATAGAGAGTAAAAATGAAAACATGGAAATAAGTAAAATATAATTAATTATAAAAGGGCTCAGTCCAGTGACGACTTGATGAGCGAAAGTATCCTTCTTTTTTAACCTGAACAGTATTTCCTTCTTTCTGTTTCCAGGTGATATTTCGCTATGCACTGGCCCTCTTTAAGTACAATGAAGAGGACATTCTAAAAAATTCACGACAATCTGGAAATCTACCAATACCTCCAGTTTTTTCACCAAAACTATCTCTGATGGCAGGTGAGGCAGAATGAGGATGATGATAATGTACAGCAGACGATCAGACCAGTTGCTGTCAATCACAGACTGTATAAACAGTTCACACTCATCTCACTCACCCAGTGGCCATGCTTTTAACCACTAGTAAAGTTAGTGATTTCAGTAAACTGTCTTGTACCATTTTGATGATGGTAAATGTGAACAGTGATTTTGCAGTTTACTGAGCTTTACCATGCATCCACTATGAAACCGTAAGTCCTTCTTTACCATTCACTTCCTACAGGTAATGGAGCCCCCACCTCACAGACCCACATAATGTCCTCTTTGCAGCTTAGAAAACAGATGTACTGTATGTATAGCTGTTTAATGAACAGTTTGCAAGCAGATTATTAAAGTGTTGAACAATTTAACTGGTAGGTCAATTGGCTGGTTTCACAGGCCCTGATTAGCACTAATCCTGGACTACCTATTGTTATCTTAGGTAAGGTAGTCCAAAATTAGTGCTAATTGTAGTTTGTGAAACCAGCCATTTAAGATACTATTAAAAACAGAATTTTCTTGCCATTAGGTCTTAGTAGTAAAAATAAGTTATCCTAAGGATGAATAATTCCAAGGTTCTGTTGCCTTTTATTTACTGAAAACATTTATTTTCTGTTATACTGTAGCACGGAACTGGATCAATCAGTCTGCTTTCTCTTGATTTTCAGTGAAATAACTGGGATTATATGATAATAATTTGGCAGAGCTTTTTCACAATGACTGTAAAGCAGCAGAAATATGTTTCCATTTAGTTCTCAAAGCCTTTTCATTGGAATTATTGATCCAATCACCATGTTTCTCCTCTGCCCAGCCACTAAACCTGAAATACAAAACACATTCATTTAGATGCAGCCATTCATGCTTCAGTATTAGACAAGAATCCAGGCAGTGCCGGCTGTGCAGAGACAGGGGCCATTGACTGATTTGGACCACCTGAAGATTGATACACTTTGTAGAAGTTAGAATGGGGTTCAATCTCTAAACAATTATGTTAGAAAATTAGCAAGCAACAACTTTGTATGTCGGGGGGGACTTACATTTTTGTTCCTGTTAGAACTGTGCATTGTTTCTCAAGTGTGTATGTTTGTCTTTTTGTCATTCCATTCAAATTTTTATGAATTTAATTTTGGCAGGCCCATATTTTGTTGTGTTTTTATTTATTTATTTATTTATGTATTTTTTGAAAGGGAAAAATGCAGAGTTCCCAGGTCCTTTTAACTTTGCAGTTGTTTCATCAGTGGCATTTTGTTTTCTCTGTATCTTCTGTCTTTAGGAAACTAATGACCATAGCATTTAATGATATGAACCCTTCCCCTATGAAGCTGCTGAAGAACAGACGAGAGTTTCACATGGAGAGGCTGACAGCCGAGCTGCAGGAGCTGGAGAGGATACAGGAGGAGTTTGTGAAAGAACAACAAGTGGAGCGCTAAAGACAAGGACCTGGACACTGCTGTCAGCTTAAGACTAAGAAGTAATACAGACTGCAGTTAGCTTGCATCACACGTCCTGACGTTATTGAAAAATTACACATCACTGATACTATTTAAACTAATTTGTTTGCTTTATTATTCCCTGCTGTGGAATATAGTGGGGCTTATATATTGTGTATGTCACACATACATCTAACTGTTATCCTTTGTCTGTTGTTGAGTATATAGGTATGTCAGACTTACATTTTTTATATGTACATACTGTTTATCGTAGGTCATGGCTCTTATTTTGTAATGGCGGGCGTTATCTTAGGTAAGGTAGTCCAAGATTAGCACTAATTGTAGTTTTGTGAAACCAGCCGTTTAAGATACTATTAAAAACAGAATTTTCTTGCCATTAGGTCTTAGTAGTAAAAATAAGTTATCCTTAGGGATGAATAATTCCAAGGTTCTGTTGCCTTTTATTTACTGAAAACATTTATTTTCTGTTATACTGTAGCACGGAACTGGATCAATCAGTCTGCTTTCTCTTGATTTTCAGTGAAATAACTGGGATTATATGATAATAATTTGGCAGAGCTTTCTCACAATGACTGTAAAGCAGCAGAAATATGTTTCCATTTAGTTCTCAAAGCCTTTTCATTGGAATTATTGATTCAATCACCATGTTTCTCCTCTGCCCAGCCACTAAACCTGAAATACAAACACATTCATTTAGATGCAGCCATTCATGCTTCAGTATTAGACAAGAATCCAAGCAGTGCCGGCTGTGCAGAGACAGGGGGCCATTGACTGATTTGGACCACCTGAAGATTGATACACTGTAGAAGTTAATGGGTTCAATATCTAAACAATTATGTTATAAAATTAGCAAGTAACAACTTTGTATGTCAGACTTAAATTTTTTTGTTCCTGTTAGAACTGTGTGGGGGCTCCCGAGAGGCGCATCCAGTAAAGGCGCTCCACGTGGAGTGCAGGATGTGCCCTATAGTCTGGACGCCGGAAGTTCGAGTCCAGGCTATTCCTTTGCCGACCGAGGACAGGAGCTTCCAGGTGGCGACGCTCAATTGTCGGCGCCGCCCGGGGAGGGGAGGGTTAGGGTCGGCCAGGGCGTCATCGGCTCACGCACCAGCGACCCCTGTAGTCTGGCTGGGTGCCTGCAGGCTTGCCTGTAAGCTGCCCAAGAGCTGCGTTGTCCTCCGGACGCTGTAGCTCTTGGGTGGCTGCATGGCGAGTCCGCAGTGTGAAAAAAAGGGGTCGGGCTGACGGCACACGCCGGGCCATTCAAATTGGGGAGAAAATAATAAAAATAATTGGCAATGACTAAAAAAAAAAAAAAACTGCATTGTTTCTCAAGTGTGTATGTTTGTCTTTTTGTGTCTTTTTTATGAATTTAATTTTGGCAGGCCCATACTTTATTGTTTATTTATTTATTTGTGTATTTTTTGAAAGGGGAAAAATGCAGAGTTCCCAGGTCCTTTTAACTTTGCAGTTGTTTCATCAGTGGCATTTTGTTTCTCTGTATCTTCTGTCTTTAGGAAACTAATGAACATAGCATTTAATGATATGAATCCCTTCCCTATGAAGCTGCTGAAGAACAGACGAGAGTTTCACATGGAGAGGCTGACAGCCGAGCTGCAGGAGCTGGAGAGGATACAGGAGGAGTTTGTGAAAGAACAACAAGTGGAGCGCAAAGACAAGGACCTGGACACTGCTGTCATGAAGACGAAGAAGTAATACAGACTGCAGTTAGCTTGCATCACACGTCCTGACGTTATTGAAAAATTACACATCACTGATACTATTTAAACTAATTTGTTTGCCTTATTATTCCCTGCTGTGGAATATAGTGGGGCTTTGTGGCAAAGTGCCCCCCTGTGTATGTTATATGTTACGTGTTGTGTGTAAATGTTGGTGTATAGTCCTTGGTACACGGGATATAAACGGGTCTGTGTAACACAGTGTTTAAAATGTATATTTGTATTTAGGCACGAGGATGGCACAGCACTTCACGCAAGTAAAATGTAATATGTGAGCACGGGAATTGCACTTTTATTGATTCACGTGCAGTTGTACCGCGACTCCAATTGAATGATTGATTAGCAGTCGGTCTCGCACAACTGCATATATAGATGCACATTTCATTCAGTCGGGTTGGGTGTTCGTGGTGGAGAACGGGAGTGAGAGAGAGGAGATAGAAAGAAAGAAAGAAAGAAAGAAAGAAAGAAAGAAAGAAAGAAAAAAGAAACGAACGTTTGTTTTGCTCACTCACCGCTTGTCTGTCCATTCACCGTTTTGTTAAGTGTCTGTTCGCTTTTTGTTTACCTGTTTATTTTGGCCGCTAAGTGCCGTGGTCCTGTTTTTTTGTGTTTATGTTCCAACCTTTTTATTTTCTGTCTGTTTATTCATTAAATGCTGAGCGAAAGCATTAGCCAGCTCCACCAAACTCCACCTTTCTCTGTCGTTTGTGTTCCTGTTTTTGCCCTGACGCCAGACCACTTTCGTCATCGCTGTCTGCGTGGTGTCAGAAGAGGGATCAACAGCGCCTCCAGGACTCAGGACTCAGAGCAGGAACCCAATTTGTTTAAAAAAAAAAAAAAAAAAAAAACAACAAAATAAAATGGAAGGCTGGAACTGGAGAGGCGGCTGCAGTGAGCTGGAGGATCTCCTCGGCAGGTTGGAGGACCAAGGCTGGTGCCTTGCTCTGGAGTATATCACGGGCACACAGTGGTTGTCTGCCCTTTCCAAGAGGAGGAAACCAGCTCAAGGGAGGAAGGTAGGGAGAAGGAAGAGAACGAAAAGAAAGCTGCAACAGCAACCACAACACCGGCGGAGGAACAGCAGCCCGGTGTTACTGCTGCGCTGAGCCTGGGCATTCCAGCACCAACTGCCCTGGTACCCCCGCGGAGGACAGCTACCCCAACTGTGCCCCATCTGCGGAGGTGAGCACTACGTGGCCCGCTGCCCTGTCCATCCGAGAGGGAGGAGCAGGGGGGTCGCCTCAGTCTCCACCACCAGCAGGGGAGGTAGACTGTTGCTCCCACCGCCCCACCACAACTGCAACAGTGGCCAGAGGAGCCAGAGAACCTGTTCCCCTGGTGCACCTGGTGCGGAAAGGTGGATCACCGCTGGAGGGACTGCTCCGAGGTGCCACCGAGCTGGTGCGGGCGGTGTGAGGAAGGGGACACGACTGGTCGGGATGCCCCTATGCCAGCTCGCCAGTACCTAAGCGGGAGGAGCCTGAGCGCCCACAGCCCAAGCGGGAGGAGCCTAAGCGGCCCACAGCCCAAGCGGGAGGAGCCAGAGGCCCACAGCCTGCGGGAGGAGCCAGAGCCGCCCACAGCCTGGGCGGGAGGAGCCAGAGCGCCCACAGCCCAAGCGGGGAGGAGCCAGAGCGCCCACAGCCCAAGTGGGAGGAGCCAGAGCGCCCACAGCCTAAGCGGGAGGAGCCTGAGCGGCCCACAGCCTGGGTGCGGGAGGAGCCTGAGCGCCCACAGCCCAAGCGTGGGAGGAGCCTGAGCGTCCACAGCCCAAATGGGAGGAGCCTGAGCGTCCACAGCCTGCGGGAGGAGCCTGAGCGTCCACAGCCCAAGCCGGGAGGAGCCTGAGCGCCCACAGCCAAGCCGGGAGGAGCCTGAGCGCCCACAGCCCAAGCGGGAGGAGCCTGATAACCACAGCCCAAACGGGAGGAGCCTGAGCGTCCACAGCCCAAACGGAAGGAGCCCGAACGCCCCACGCCTGAGTGGGAGGAGCCCCAACGTCCCACGCCTGAGTGGGAGGAGCCCGAACGCCCCACGCCTGAGTGGGAGGAGCCCGAACGTCCCACGCCTGAGTGGGAGGAGCCCGAACGTCCCACGCCTGAGTGGGAGGAGCCCGAACGTCCCACGCCTGAGTGGGAGGGAGCCTGAACGTCCCACGCCCGAGTGGGAGGAGCCGGAACGTCCCACGCCTGAGTGGGAGGGAGCCCGAACGCCCCACGCCTGAGTGGGAGGAGCCCAAACGTCCCACGCCTGAGTGGGAGGAGTTAAGGGCCCACAGCCCAAGAGGGAGGAGTTGGTCGCCCACAGCTAAAAAAGGGGAGGAGTTGGTGCGCCCACAGCCCAAAAAGGGAGGAGTCGGTGCGTCCACATCCCAAGAGGGAGGAGTTGGAAAGGCCCACGGCCCAAGAAGAGGAAGGTAGAGCCCACAGTCTCCACCAGCAGAGGGTGAATGCCTGCTGGGTCCCTGTCCACCAGCAGAGGGTGAATGCCGGCTGGGTCCCTGTCCACCAGCAGAGGGTGAATGCCGGCTGGGTCCCTGTCCACCAGCAGAGGGTGAATGCCTGCTGGTCCCTGTCCACCAGCAGAGGGTGAATGCCTGCTGGTCTCCCCTTCCGAGGCAGAGTCACACCAGTCCCCTGCAAGAGAGGGAGGGCCGCACCAGTCCCCTGAAACAAGGGTAGACTACACGCCGCTCCCACCTCCGGGCCGCCAGGAGACTACACGCCGCCTCCCACCTCCACTGGCAGGAGCAGAGCAGCAGGAGCTGCCTCTACCTCCGCCACCTCCACCGCTTCCTCCACTGGGAGCAGAGGAGCAGGAGCTGCCTCTGCCTCCACCACCGCCAGGAGCAGAGCAGCAGGAGCTGCCTCTGCCTCCGCCAACCCCTCCAGCAGAGGATGAATGCCTGCTGGTAACACTTCCCCAACCAGCAGAGGATGAATGCCTGCTGGTATCACTTCCCCGTCGTCACGAGGAGAGAGCAGGAGCTGCCTCTCCCTTCACCCAAAAAACCAGGACTAGATGCTGGCAGGTCCTCAGCAGCCCTTGCATAGGCTGCTGAGGAAAGCATGGGGAAGAACCGCCCGGCCGCAGTGGCCGAGAAGAGGGCCAAAACCGCACCCCAGCGTGTCCTGACTCCTGCCTCGCCCCCGAGGATGCCTGCCTCGCTTCCTCGCCCGAGGATGCCTGCCTCGGCCGCCCAAGGATGCCTGCCCTCGCCGCGGGAGGTTGCCAGTTGCTCCGCCGCCGGAGGTTGCCAGCCGCCCGCGACGCCTGGGGTTGCCAGCCGCTCCAAGATCGCCTGGGTTGCCAGCCGCTCCGCCGATCGCCTGGGGCTGCCTGTTCCCATCGCCTGGGGCTGCCTTTGCTCCACACAGGGTGCAGGGTGCGAGGGAGAAGCGGAGCCCTGCTGCCTATGGCCAGGAGCTCCCTCCTGCCTGCCTCCCTGAGGGTCCGCTGTTGCTCTTCCCCCGTGGTCCGGCTGTTGCTGCCGTCGCCTCCCGAGGGTCCGCTTGCTGCTGCTGCCGCCTCCGGGAGGGTCCGGCTGCTGCTGCCGCCGCCCGATGGTCCGCTGCTGCTGCCCGCCTCCCCGGGATGGTCCGCTGTTGCTGCCGCCGCCTCCCGAGGGTCCGCTGCTGCTGGCCGCCGCCCCTCGGGAGGGTCCGCTGGGGTCGCCAGGGATCCCAAGGGCCGCCTGGGGTCGCCGAGGGTCCCAAGGCCGCCTGGGTCGCTGGGCCCTGCTTTGCCTCGGGTCACACTGTGGCCGTGAGCTCCATGAAGGGGAGCTACCGGCCATGAAGAAAGGGGGGGGGGGAGGTCAGGAGACTGCTCCCCAGCCGCATTTCGTGGGCAGGGAACACGGCAGGCCGGAGCCCCACGGAGGGGAGCTGGCGGCCACAAAGGGGGGGAGGTCAGGAGACTAGGCTCCCCGCAGCAGTTTCGCTGTCGATTGGCGGCCGGAGTTCCCACGAGGGGAGAGCTGCCGGTTGAGCGAAGAAGGGGAGGTCAGAGACCAGGCCCGGCAGCAGTTTCGCTGCCGGGTGGGTCGAGCCCCACGGAGGGGAACTGCCGGGCGATAGAGGTCAGGAGATCCAGTCTCCAGCTGCACT
>CM072664.1:77436232-77471232 GCA_036884735.1 Huso huso
TAGCTCGTGACCATGTTGTGTTTTTAGGACATGTCATTTCTCAACAAGGGCTCCAACCTGATCCACGAAACACACAGCGGGTCAAGGAATGGCCTACACCACGCACAGCGACTGAGGTGCGTGCCTTCCTTGGCTTGTGCTCTTATTACAGGAGGTTCGTGAAGGACTTCGCGCAACATGCTACACCTTTACATCACCTCACAGGGAAGAACATCCCATTCCAGTGGACAAGTGAGTGTGAATCTGCTTTTAATTACCTTCGCAATGTGCTATCTACAGAACCTATCATCACATTGCCAGACTTCAGCCAGCCATTCCTTGTTTACACTGATGCGTCCCAGACTGCTGTAGGTGCTGTGTTAGCGCAAATGCAAAATGGCCTTGAGAAAGTAGTGGCATATGCTAGCCATGCCCTTAAAGCAGCAGAAAGACGATGGTCTACATACGATAGAGAACTGTGGGCTGTAGTGTGGGCCGTTCGTCAATTTAGACAGTATCTTGGTTTGCATCCTTTTACCATAGTCACAGACCACAAACCCTTGTTGGGACTGAGACGAATTCCTATTGACAATGACCGAACAGGACGCCGCAGCAGATGGGCCTTAGAACTAGATCCATATGATTGGGTTGTAGTGCACAGGGTAGGTCATAAACACGCTAATGCGGATGCTCTCTCCCGCAGACCTCCCATAGTGTCAGCCACCTTTAACTGTGAACTTCAAGCCAACTCCACAGATTCAGAAAACAGTAGTCAGCATGTCAGTGACTGCAACACGCCACTTGCTTGTGCACCGAACACAGACTGGTGATATTAGCTCCCACCAGTCGAGGTGAGCCCACCGAACACAGACTGGTGATGCAGCCCACCTGATGCAGCTCGATCAAAGCTTGAGCTACTCCTTGTCTCACGATGGTCAGAACCTCAGACAGCTACAGTACGAGGACACAGACATTGGGACCGTTATGTCATGGATAGCTGGCACAACTCGTAGACCTCCTTGTTGGAGACTTAAAGGTGCTTCGCAACTGTTGACACGTTTATGGGCAGAGTATAATCGCTTATCTTTAATTAATGGACTTTTATGTCATGTAGTGCACTTCCCTAGCACTGGGACCAGGACTACTCAGATTGTTATGCCCACAGTGTTAGTTCCAGAACTCTTAAAGCACCTCCATGGTGGACCCTTGTCTGCTCATCTTTCGGTAGAGCGAGTTCTTGCTCGTGCACGCCAGGTATGTTATTGGCCCTCCATGTACAAGGACATTAAACACTGGTGTGAGCAATGCTATACATGCCAGAGACGGAGATCTCCAGTTCCCAGATACCGAGCTCCCATGGGAAGCTCTTCCACTGTTCGACCATTCCAGAGAGTAGCAGCTGACATCTTGGAATTACCACAAACAACAAAAAGGTAATCGATATGTTCTTGTAGTTGAAGACTACTTTACAAAATATGTCAACCTGTACGCCATTCCTGATCAAAGAGCTATCACTGTAGCTAAATGCTTGTTTGAGCATTACATTTGTGAACATGGCATTCCTGAGACCCTACATACAGATCAGGGATGTCAATTTGAATCTGACTTAATACAGAAGCTGTGTCAGATGCTGGGAATGAAGAAAACACGTACAACACCTTACAATCCTAAATCAGACGGTATGGTTGAACGTTTTAATAGGACCTTGATTAACCAGCTAGCCAAGATCCTATTGACGTGTGAAGGGGAGTGGGATAGTTTTCTTAGTCAAGTTGCTTTTGCTTATAACACCAGTGTACATTCAAGTACAGGATACACACCTTATCTCCTGACCCATGGCAGAGAAGCACGAGTACCAGCAGATGATTTCATCGGTTCCTTTGCCCTAGGAAATCCAACGCCAGGAACACCGGCTGAGTATGTGACTTCTTTGCTAAGCCGTCTGAAATCAGCTTTTACCTTAACTCAACAAAATAGTGCTTCTGCACGTGAAAAGCAGAAAGAGTACTACGATATTCAAGTAAGACACAAACCTTATCAGGTGAGGGATCTCGTCTGGCTCAATGACCCCACAGAGAGCAGGCTTAAACTAGCACCTCATTGGAAGGGTCCATTGCAAGTTCTGCATCGCTTTGACTCTACAGATGGTGAAGTGGGTGTTACTTACCGGCTTGGCAATCCTTTAGATCCAGAAGAGCAGTCTCAGGTTGTGCATTATGACAGGCTGCGCCCCTACACTTTGCCACTACCTACCCGCGGTTCCTCAACATTGGAGACGCCTGGCTCTGAAGTTCCCTCTCCTCAGACATCTCCTTTTAGAGTGCATCCATACTTACCTGCTGAACACTCAGACACTGAGTCTGATTTCAGTGACCCGGTGGAGATTGAGCAGCAAAATGGACTGTATGGACTGTCTGTCTTAAGTACTGACCACACTGAGACTGCTCAGCCCACTAGCGATCCTCAACCTGACAACAGAATAACTGGGGTCACACGTTTTGGAAGGACTGTCAGACTGCCAGCACAGTTCGAAAACTATGTGTTTCATTGGTGATTTAATTGTTTTTCTATCTGAACAATTGTTCTCTTTGTGTAAACTGTTACATAACTTTTTAATACATTTTTGCATTGTATTGCCATATGTAATGGTTTAATGTTTTCTTTCCATTTTTTTTTTTTCTTCAGATTTTGTTGGATTAGCTGACAGCTTTGGTTAATAACTGATTTGATAAATTACTGTGTAAAGGTAACTGAATTCATGTTTACACTGGCAATGTTTAGTTCATGTTTATTTGTTGGCGTTCTTTTTGATTAAAATGAATAATAGAAACGAGGACGTTTCTTAACAGAGCGGGGGAATTATGTAGCCATCTAAACCTGTACTGAATACATAATTATTCCCCTGGCTATTTGTGGTGTTATACTGCCATCTACTGGAGTAATAAAGTTATGTATTAGGTGGTAAGATGAAGCGGAAGCTGTGTGTTGTTTTTGGCCGCGCAGAGAAAAAATAATAAAGACGAAGGTTTTTTGGCCATTTGCTGATTTCACCTTGTAAGCCTGTCTCCCTTGGTTTTTGTTTTATTCCGTCAATAAGTTAGGTCATCGACGCGAACGCTACAATAATAATAATTATATATATATATATATATATATATATATATATATATATATATATATATATATATATATTTGCATGCCCCGGTAGCTAAATGCTTAGTTACGGCTCTGGGCAAAACCAAAGCCCATGGCCAGTATACAATATTTTTCTGTATGCATTCTTTTCTGTTGAGCACTACTGACACCGTTGAAACGGTGAGTCTTAGGTCGCCTGAGGATACATTAGTCCAATCAATGCGTCTGAACCTGGTGTGTAATCCCAAGGTAACTGCTCACTGTTAACACGTTTTTAAGACGTTAATTCACGTTTTAAGTAATACAGTGTCCCCTTCAGACATGTTAAAGGAGAGATTCGAAATAACATTCAAAACTATGCGCGAGTAAATACCACCCTAACTCCTAACATCCAAAAAAAAAAAAAAAAAAAAAAAAAAAAAAATAACAATAAAATAATAATATATATATATATATATATATATATATATATATATATATACTCAAATTCAAATTTGTTGGTACCCTTACAGCTCATTGAAATAATGCTTCATTCCACCTGAAAAGTGATGAAATCAAAAGCTATTTTATCATGTATACTTGCATGCCTTTGGTATGTCATAGAATAAAGCAAAGAAGCTGTGAAAAGAGATGAATTATTGCTTATTCTACAAAGATATTCTAAAATGGCCAGGACACATTTGTTGGTACCCTTTAGAAAAGATAATAAATAATTGGATTATAGTGATATTTCAAACTAATTAGTTTCTTTAATTAGTATCACACATGTCTCCAATCTTGTAATCAGTCATTCAGCCTATTTAAATGGAGAAAAGTAGTCACTGTGCTGTTTGGTATCATTTGTGCACCACACTGAACATGGACCAGAGAAAGCAAAGGAGAGAGTTGTCTGAGGAGATCAGAAAGAAAATAATAGACAAGCATGGTAAAGGTAAAGGCTACAAGACCATCTCCAAGCAGCTTGATGTTCCTGTGACAACAGTTGCAAATATTATTAAGAAGTTTAAGGTCCATGGAACTGTAGCCAACCTCCTGGGGCGGCCGCAAGAGGAAAATCGACCCCAGATTGAACAGAAGGATAGTGCGAATGGTAGAAAAAGAACCAAGGATAACTGCCAAAGAGACACAAGCTGAACTCCAAGGTGAAGGTACGTCAGTTTCTGATCGCACCATCCGTCTTTTTTTGAGCGAAAGTGGGCTCCATGGAAGAAGACCCAGGAGGACTCCACTTTTGAAAGAAAAACATAAAAAGCCAAACTGGAATTTGCTAAAATGCATATTGACAAGCCACAATCCTTCTGGGAGAATGTCCTTTGGACAGATGAGTCAAAACTGGAGCTTTTTGGCAAGTCACATCAGCTCTATGTTCACAGATGAAAAAATGAAGCTTTCAAAGAAAAGAACACCATACCTACAGTGAAACATGGAGGAGGCTCGGTTATGTTTTGGGGCTGCTTTGCTGCGCCTGGCACAGGGTGCCTTGAATCTGTGTAGGGCACAATGAAATCTCAAGACTATCAAGGCATTCTGGAGCGAAACGTACTGCCCAGTGTCAGAAAGCTCTGTCTCAGTTGCAGGTCATGGGTCCTCCAACAGGATAATGACCCAAAACACACAGCTAAGAGCACCCAAGAATGGATAAGAACAAAACATTGGACTATTCTGAAGTGGCCTTCTATGAGTCCTGATCTGAATCCTATCGAACATCAATGGAAAGAGCTGAAACTTGCAGTCTGGAGAAGGCACCCATCAAACCTGAGACAGCTGGAGCAGTTTGCTCAGGAAGAGTGGGCCAAACTACCTGTTAACAGGTGCAGAAGTCTCATTGAGAGCTACAGAAAACATTTGATTGCAGTGATTGCCTCTAAAGGTTGTGCAACAAAATATTAGGTTAGCGGTCCCATCATTTTTGTCCATGCCATTTTCATTTGTTTTATTATTTACAGTATTATGTTGAATAAAAATCAAAAGCAAAGTCTGATTTCTATTAAATATGGAATAAACAATGGTGGATGCCAATTACTTTTGTCAGTTTCAAGTTATTTCAGAGAAAATTGTGCATTCTTCGTTTTTTTTGTGGAGGGTACCAACAAATTTGAGCACGCCTGTATATAAATGTAATTTATACACGCATACAATTCCATTAAATTAGCCATTGTATGGTCTCATGTTATGCTTTACCTAAAATAAATACATTCATCCTAAACTGGTATAGAAATGTATTCCCTGTATCTACTGGCATACATTTCATCAAATCAAATGCTCTTGTCAAATGCTCTTGGTTGTGAACACAAAAATAAGCATTACTGTTCTAGCTTTGTTGTTCTCAGTCTTTAAAATGTATATTAACAATCTAACAGCTTGCAGCTAACATGCTTAACACTGTGCGTAATAATGATCTACGGATAAGCTTGATCAATTATGAAAGAGATTGTTGAATTAATTTGAAGGAGTAGCAATTTTATATATAATGTATGTTCCGTTCTAATATCCCAAGTATATAGTCACTTATAAGTTACGTTGCAGTACTCCACACCATTCTTCCCATGGCCTGAACTCAGAATAAACTGTCCAGCTAACAAGTTATAAATTGTTCATTGGCTATGAAAGAAGGGGTTCTTACTAACTTTTCACTTGTAATCTTACATGAGCATCATCCAGCCAGTTGTGCAAGAAAAGGCTCTGATTGTTGTATGATAATGTGGGGAGGAATGTATCCAAAGAAAAGACAAAAACTTAGTGTATGGTGTATTGAGGGTTTAGTAAGTTGAAGGTAAAAGATTAAACTTCAAAGTATATTGAATTTGGTATTTGACTGCATTGTGACCACTTTAAAATCCACAGCCTTCCTTTATAGTTTGAGTTAAGCGAACAGAGCAAGGCTATCATTTTAATCTTTTTTTTTTTCTTATAAAGCTATAAAATAGCAGCTCTGTAAGTGTTTGCTGTAAAAAGGTTGTCAGTATAACAAAGGGAATCCTTTTCAGATGCTGCTTTGATAATACACAATAGCATCCCCAAGCAGGTTTCCCTACATCTAAAATATTTTGCAATGAAAAAATGGATTACTGTGAAGGAATGGTTTGCAGTGTGCAGGTGTAGTGATGATGCAGTGCTCCAGAACAAACACACACAAGACAGTTCACAATTAACAGCTCTTTATTTTCAGCTGGGTTGCGTGCCAACAACACTTTAAATAATAAGCATGGGCTCTACACATCAATGTGTATTGCGCCATGCAAAAGGAGGGTTACAGTCCCGAAATAATAAAAACACTTTTTAAACACACAATACACAGACACAGACATGTCTCCTGACAGTGGGTGCTCTAGTGCAAGTGAATGGTGAAAGACAAACACAGAGGTAACAGTAGGTCAGTGTAGTCCGGGGTTTGGTGCTGGCGCAGCGACAGCTCCCGGTTCGTGTTAGCCGTCTAGCCAAACAAACAATGACAGTTAGCTGACAAACAAACAAAACACAAAACACTCACAGTACTTTTAATTCTCCTGTGCATACGGTCCTTATAGTTTAACCATCAAAACTAAGGAACAGATCACTGGGGCCACTTCCCCTTAAAACCCTCCGTCATGCCCTCTTTCGGTGGCGCTGCCAATCACGTCTCCTCCAATCCGTGACTGACACATCACCTACCGCATTAAGGCGCTGACTTCAGGTATCGTGGCCCCACCCCTTCCTGAATGTCGGCTTCCGACTGACCCTGGAATGAACTGCAAAAACATCCATTCTGGGGCACTCTGTTCTGGTTATACAGCGCCCCTCAGAGATTGGGAGGGAGATTGTTGACGAGGATTCATTCATTCTCTGTCACAATTACCAACCATTTTTATTAGTGGGGCTTGTGAAGCAAGAGTCCCCACTTTAAATCTTCAACATACTTCTTCTTCTTCTTATTCTTTGCACGCTACTCCTCTTACACCGTTTAAGCTAGAAACGCCGTTCAAACTTTAAAACGTGTAGACCGGTCTGGAATAGTGTGCTTGTATACAACTTTTTGATATCTTTTATACTTTTTAAACTATTAAGCTTTTTATCCTTTTTTTTGTCCATCTTCATTCACTTTAATGGGACTTTTTCAACATTCTAAAGCTCCCCATTGTTTAAAAACTCCCAGACTTCCAACATTCTATTTACTGTAAACGATGTAACTTTTGACACAAATCAGCTACTTTGACCACTTTCCCAACAAGTAAGACAAAAAGTTAGAGCATATGGAATCTTCCTTCTACTTCTCTGCTATTCAAATCTGAAATCAAAACAGAAATAACTTTTACCAATCAAGAGATACAGCTGTTTTAGTAACCATCAACTAAAATTTTCTCTAACTTTTTATAAACAACAAAAAAATTCTCTGCTAATTTGAAATCAAAACATAAATAACTTTTATAAACAACTGCACCAACTAAAATTTTCTCTAACTTTTTAATGCCATTTTGACCACTTTCCCAACAAGTTAGACAACTACTTAGAGCAAATGAAATCTTCCTCTACTTCTCAGCTATTCAAATATGAAATCAAAACAGGAATGGCGTCTACCAATCAAGAGGTACAGCTGTTTTAGTAACCGCATCAACTTCTTTCAGTAGGCTACTTCCCACTGTTGAATTAACTGTCATAGAACTTTGAGAAATTTCAAATTCTAGCACATTCTAAGCATGAGACAATTAATAAACAATGTGACTTTTGACACAAATCAGCTACTTTGACCACTTTCCCAATAAAGCAAGCCCCACAACTTGTAAAGTTACCATCTAGTTTGTTTTGTTTTTGTTTTACAGGCATTAAACAGCCAAGCCATGCTGTATTGGTTGCAGCAGCTGCAAATAAAACGGTGGCAGCACAATACCAGCCTGGTGAAAATACCTGCAGAGCCCTCCACTACCTCCACACAGCTCTGCCAGCTGCCTTCTGCACCTTGGGAAGGTAAGCTCACTGACAGCCCAGTTTTAATTCTAGCTCAAGTCAACCAAATTGTGTGTGGGGTGGGGTTCTTCAGTTTGTGATCTGATGGAGAAAAGGGTTCCAGGGTAGGTGTTGTGTGCATGCAAAACAAAAGAGCTGAACCGGAATAACCCAATTTAAATTATTTATTCTAAACGCTTACAAAGTGTTGCTATACTCTTGTAACCACCACATATTTTTTCATGTTTTGCCCTTTATTGTAATTATATCTAAGATATTTTCATGAGGTGTAATGTGAAGCAAGAAATGCAATGCTTTAATTAGGTGAGGTAACAAAAGTACCAGGACTTTGTTTATTGTGTCTGGTGTCAGATATCTTAATGAATTCAAACAATCAAAAATGATGATCATACAGGAGAATGTTGGTGCTGTGTGGTGGAAAGAACTCAAAATAACAAAAGGGTGATTTCAATTCTGCCCCATACCCATGCTGAGAATGTTCACAGTGAGACAGTCTCATTTCTGCCGATGACTCACCGGCTCTGTTGTGCTTGAAGCCTTGAAGCAGGCTTAGTTGTTGAGAACACAAACATGGTAACTAGACAGGGATTCACTTTGTGATGTTATCTTCTGCCTTGTTTCCATTTTTATAACAACAGCGTTGTGTGGAGGTGACTCTGGCTGTTCATCTGTCCATCTGTATGTCACACCTGTCTAATTTTGGTTAAACTAGGTGTACACATTCTGTGGTAATATTTTTCCATTCATGTCTTGGGACTTTTCAGGAAACTGCATTGCCATTTCATAATGCTTATGTCATGGTCATGAATTTACAGTCATGGTGGGGAATGTATGTTAATGAAATACTTGGTTCATACTTGGATTCAGGTTAACCAAATTGGGTTAATATTGCTCCCTCCCAATGCTGTTTTATTTATTTTTTCTCAATTTACTGCTGTGATAATAAAATTGTCAATTTTTATATTTTACAGTCCTTTTGCCTGTCCAAACTACTCACAAGACAAGCTGTAAAAAATGTCTTAACAACACCAGATTTAAATACCACTGAACTCTTTATTAACAACACCCAGTAGACTTACACTATTTTAGATCTGGTGCTGTTTTAGACTAGGTACTGTATACAGGTTTAAAGCTGGCAAGATGTATATGCACCTCCGTATGTATAATAAAATAGACCCAGTATTTACAGCTGACTCTTGTCTTCTGGTATAAGAATGACATATACTTTTAACCTGTACTTTCTTAAGACAGCAGCTTAAACAACACAGCCCGCAAACACCGTTTCTGACAGCTGTTGTGAGTGAGACTCTAATGTTGCCAGAAACTTTCCCAAGCAAAAGGTGCAGGGAAGGAAATTTTCATTTCACTAAAACATACATATATCTACAGCTTTTTTGGAAATACGGAGAATGGAACCAAATAATACATTTGTATATCTAATCATTTAATTATATTTACTCCATGAAGTCCAGCAAGTAAGTACAAATGTATTACAGTACATTAGAATGGCATTTCCACATGATAAATGAATATGTATGAAATGTGTACTTTGTTTGAAGGGATGGGCAGTTGAGATGCTTGTGCTCTTTTTTCAGGAAGGACAGAGGACTTCCTCCCAGCAGTAAAGACCCCCAAGGGCCTAGTCGGAGAAGCCGCAGCCTGTCTGCCAGACCCGTGGCAACAAAATGCACTGCAAAAGCTCTCCCTCAAGCACCCCATCACAGAGATACAGTAAGACACTACCTGCATACCTTGTTTTTTATGTGCCTCTTAATGGGAAAACACACTGAATTAAATGGCTCTCTTTACGCACAGTGTAAGTACCAAAATCACGGCAATGGCTAGGGCAATGTCAGTTGCTCATGATTTGTTAGCGCCAAATATTTTGTAACCAAAATATATTCCTTGGCTTCTATTTAATAACAGCAAAGTTTTCACTAGTGGGAAGCAACATGTGCTTTTATCCTAAGGTCATTTTGTATTTGAAAATTTACAGAAGTTATTCAAACCTGTTATGTAAACTAGTCAGCCCTATCCAGGCAGCTGCCTGTAAGCAAGAGAAGCAACCAGTTGAGCTTTGGATTTTGTTATTTGTTGTGTACTACTTTAGTTTGTGTGTGTGTGTTTGTTTCTATGCATTTAGTTTCGTTTTCTCTGTACTTTGCCTTCAGAAGTCAGTTTGTGTTTCCTCTGCCTTGCCCTTACAGGAACACAGTCCTCAATATCTGTGGAAACAAGCCAGCTCAGGAGCTGAGGCGGAGTGTGTTCAACTTTGACAAGATTCAGCAGTCGGAAGACTGTCCCTGTGAGGATCCTGTGACACAGATACTGGGGGAAACAACAGGTGCGTCCTTCAGTTGACAGGAAACTGCCCTGCAAAGTCTGTGTCTCTGCTTAGTTCATGTCTGGATCAGTTCAATGCGGGGACCACCACAGTGGCTCTGAAACTATTACATTCTTCTCATGCAGGGTAAGAACTCTTTCTGCTGTTATAAATGTGCAGAGGTTTCCTGTTCCTAAAAGGTGAACCATGCAGGAGTAAAGCTTGTTAATAAGATAAAGAATGAGTGTCAATAAAGCCTTTTTAAGAAATTTCTAGAAAACTCACTAGATAGCTCACAATTTCACCTTTCATTGAAAACAACAGCTCTTTTTAACAACTATTTTCTTTTGCAGCAAATTGTAGTTTTGGCTAGGCACCCTAGAATTAACATCGGTACTATGGGTTCTATGATGATTTTTGTGTGTATAACAAATTTGAATTCCAGAAATAATCATTATTTTTTTTTTTTGTTTAATGATTATGAAGGGTATATTGTCAGGTAGGTGGCTCCAGAATAAAATAAAGAACCAGCAAGTTTAAGAAAAAAAAAAATATATATATATATATATTAAATAAATATTCATGCATTTCAAATGCTTTCTTTGCTTGCTCTCTTTCCTAGCACCTCCAGCACCGCCTGTACCTCTGACACCCCCAGCACCTACAGTCCTTTCAGCTCCTTCAGTTTCTTCAGTTACAAACGAGTCTGCGCAGGAAGCAAAGACTGGAGGAAAGAGTTCTCCATCAAGCAGCATGAACAAGAGGGAGAAGAAAATGACCAGTTCTCTTCAGCCTTCTGGGGAGAAGGTGTCAGGAAAGGAGGGGAGCCCCGTGGACAAACTATCCAGACTCCAGCACGAGGTGTTCACGCTCACTGAGGAGCTCAAGTCACAAAAGGTATATGTTTGGTTTGGGTGACTGAAGTATATTTAAGCACATAACAACTGATAACTGAGTTATTAAATAATATGTCTTGTGAGGCACTTGTACAATGAATGATTGAACCTTATAAATGTTTCCCATAGTAAAATCATAAAGCATAGTGGTACAGCATAGGTCAGCATTGTAAAGACCAGCTAGGTATGGTAAAGCATATTAATAAACATGGAAAGCCAGGGTACACTGTGGGAAAATAACAGTCTAATCACGGGAAAGCATGGGAAAACTGTAAAAAAATACTGTGCAAAAAACACAGTGGTAAACCTTTATAAAGTTGTATGATAGTATTTAAATATGATGTTGTATCTATAATAAGCATGGTATGAACGAACATAAGACAGAAACAGTGGATTTAGTCAAGCAGTTACACAAAGTAATACAAACTCAAATCCAAGACCAGCAATAATTTTGCCTAAACTGATTAAAGTACTGATCTACTGTATTTACTGTGTGATGTCTTAACTCTTTTTCTATGCAAGTCAGAAACCTGCATGCTGACCACAAATTGGTTGCTTTACTGTGCATTTTCTTTCCTCTTTGGCTAAGGTGTCACTGGGTGTGAAGGCAAACGCATTTAGCAGAATAACTCATGCATTACCTAACAGGAGAGCTTTTTTTAAAAGTGTGATAACTGTATTGCTGATAATCCAAATTGTTATAAACATGGTGGTATGATGTTCTATAGTAGCTGTGTATGTAAAATAGGGTTGAAGGGCACTTCTGAAACAGTGAAGAGAGTCTGTTGTTGCTTCATTGTCTGTAACTGAAACTCTTGTGCTGTACTACTGTTCCTATGAATCCATAAAGGTTACAATGTAGAATTTTTTTATTATTTTGTCATCAACACATACAGTACAAGTGTATTAAAATACAAAATCTCTGGGGCCCCGAGGGGCTCAGCTGGTAAAGGCATGAGTGCATGGTGTGCAGGGTGAGTCAGGAAGTCAAGGGTAATTTTGTGCCCTGTGCAGGGACTGTTTCTGCAGGGCTAGATCTAAACAGTCACAATAGAGCTCCTGAATGCAATTCTGGGTTTTCGCTCATGACTCCTCTGTATCTTATGATGATAAAAAGACAGCTTACATTTTTGCCTGTATGGTCACAAAACTTCCTTTTACATTTTTATGAGCTTCAATAAGCATATTTTATTGCTTCCCAAACATAAACTTTAATCTTGCATCGCCGCCTTCTTGTTTCCTGTTAGTAACCCATACGACTTTTAACGCGGTGCTCAAATGCACCTGATCTGCAACATGCAAGAGTTTGTAGCTAATTGTATATTTGAGCTAAAATTAGACCAACAGACACAATCTTTATTTGTGCACAGAATTTATTCTGCATGTGCATTTTGACTTATTTTATCATTAGTTTTTGTGTCTTGATTAAAGACACGGTTATCCTGGACCTTATGAAACCACTTTACAAGACACCATTGCTCATTATTATTGTAATACTGGGACAGTATTTCCAGTGTTTGGTACTTTTATTGCATTATCATTGTTTTCTTCTTTCAGAGTACAAAGAACAGAGCTGCAAAAACAAGGTCTTTTTTTGAGCCTGTTAAAAACACACAAGTTAAGCTGATCTCCTGAATGGTTTGAAAAATGACCACCAGCAGGCAGTGTGCAGAATTTTCAGTCATTTTGCTGGTCTTTTCTAAAAACACTTCACTGAATTCATCTTTTATAATTGGTTAAAAAAAGGACATTGTTATTGAAATAGTAGGCTGTGTGGTCCAGTGGTTAAAGAAAAGGGCTTGTAATCAGGAGGTCCCCGGCTCAGATTCCAGTTCAGCCACTGAGTCACTGTGTGACCCTGAGCAAGTCACTTAACCTCCTTGTGGTCCGTCTTTCAGGTGGGACGTTGTTGTAAGTGACTCTGCAGCTGATGTATAGTTCACACACCCTAGTCTCTGTAAGTCGCCTTGGATAAAGGTGTCTGCAAAATAAACAAAATAGTAATAATAATAATGTCTGATAATTGGTTTTAAGGCCACTGACGTATAATATAGGGCAGAGCTTCAGAGCCTTTTCTCATATGCACTACTAATAAATACTGCAACAGGCTGTTTTTTAGGGAAAATTGCATTGTACAGTAGACTATTGCATTGTACAGTAGACTATTTGAATTTACCTGTAGCCATAACTGTAATTAAATGCATGATGTTAATAGCTGTTCTTATATGATAAGTAAAACAGTATTTTTTTATTCAAAGGGATATTACAGATTTTTCAGGAAATGCAAGAATCAAAAACCTAAAACAAATACTATACCAGGCATTTTTAGTATGGTACAGTTTATTATCAGTACTCCAAACAAATCACTAATCTGAACAGGTCTGATCCCACCTGGTTCAGATTACAAAGAAAGTACAGGTGCATTATTCAGGGACCACCTACAGTATAATTTATTTACGGGACCTCCAACACAGCTCATGAAGCTTCACCTTTAAGAGTAAATGACCATAGTGTTTTTGTTTTGAAATCAGGAGCTGGTGCGACTCCTTCACAAGGCCCTGGAGGCAGCACAGCAGGAGAAGAGGACCAGCAAACAGTTCCTGGCAGCAGCAGGGGAGCAGGAGCGGCTGGAACTGGTGCGGCACAAAGAGAGGTGTATCGCGGACCTGGACGGCCGCCTGGAGGCCCTGCTCAAAGACAAGGAGGAGCTGGAGCAGCGGCTGGCCATGCAGGACTGCCAAGTGAATGAGCTGCAGCAGCACGTGCAGCTCATGATGGAGAAGAACAACGCCAAGCAGGAAGTCATCCTCAAGCTCTCCGAGCAGGTGGCCGCCTGCATGGCTGACCCCCCAGCGCCGTAGCCAACTCCATGGGCACAGAGACCTTCTGCAGGCTGCAGGAGAAGATTGAGCACCTCAAGGTTATTTTAAAAGTTACTTTTACATTACAGCCATGGGAACTACGTCAACTCTTGTTTCAAGAAACACGGATAAAACCACACTCTTTTTTTTTTGGTTTTGTTTGACCACCATGTAATCCTGCATGATGTGAAAAAGCAGTAAAGTAACTGATCCATGTTTTCACTGCTGGGGTGTCACATACGGTATTCTGCACCTTCTCTGCATCCAATAAGCATTACAAACATGACATCTTAACTAGCTTTTATTAGCATTGGAGCAGACACACAATTACTGTTTGCCACTCCAGTCTAAGAATGATTCATTTATAGTAGAACCGGTCCAGGGGTCCAGCGAATATATACTAATATTGTATCTCAGAGGAAGTCGTTTTAGTATATTGTAGTTTCTTTATTAACGTCGGGGCATTATAAATGAACAACGTCAGGTACATCAGTGTGCCTAAAACACCAAAGTACGACACAGCATGTATTCTATACAAAAAATCTGTGAAAATGACTGCACAAGCACTGAAGTACAGTATTTCTCAGTTTACAAAACAGCATTCCAAACAGTTCTTAACGTGCTTTCTCAGTGTATGCCAAAGTAATCTGACAGGTTTTTTTTACATTGTGTGTGTGTTAACCTGAGACATAAACAACAACAAGGATGCACGCTTTTTAACAGTACAGTAATTTTATGAATCCTTTACTTTTCTTTTATTTACTATGGTTAAACTGGGCAGTTATGTGAAGTGACAGCGTGTACAAATTCTGACCTGCTAAGAGCTGAATTTACTGTTTTAGACCCATAATAAAATGTGCATTGGTCAGTTTCCATCAGTACCATTCAGTTGGTAGCAGCATATGTAAGTCACACATGGCACAGGTCCATTGGGTAATGATGGTGTCATATCTTACAGGATCAGATACGACAGGTTCGACTGTACTTTGTATCACGTTACTGTGATTTTGTACTCTATAGGTCAGGCTTGCACAGTGTTGATGTGATGTTACAATGAACAGCAAAAATTATTATAATAACATAAACATACTGTATAAAAAAAAAAAAGATCCCTGTGTAACCCCAGGCTACTAGGCATGAGGGGGTACACTGCTCTCTGATAAAAGTTAGGAGACCAGTTATCTGCTTATTAGCAAAACTTAAATCCACTAATATAAAGTCAAATAATAATTCCAGACACGTGATCAGTTGGCCAACTATTTTTTTCTTCTATTTCTTTGTTATTAGAACAAAACAAGTATATTGTTTTTGTACAGTGTATTAATTGACATTAGTTAGCCACACTTTTTTTTTACGTATCCCAGCGATTTTCAAACAGTGTTTTATAGGGTACAAATGAGTACAATTATGAAAGCAAAGAAAAGCAGTGATCAGTCAGGACTAGGTCAAACCTGTGCTCTTAATAAGTAGAGCTCACAGTAGAAATGTTTTAAGTACAACCACAGATTGTGTTCTGATTTCATTCGTTTACTGTGTTTACTAGGACGATATAGAGGCGCACAAGATCCAAAACAAGTTCCTCAACTCTGAAATCTACCAGCTTACTAAGCTGTGGAGGAACAGTTCAGAAGAGGAGAAGGGCCTCCTGATGAAGGTATGTGCTTTACAGCTTGCTGTGTGACAGATCTGTACCCATTTAACCATTGTGAAAAAAAAACATATATGTTCAAAAAATATATTATCCTTACCTACAAGTCTTTAATGCAGTATCGTCACTGTGTAAGGCTAATATATAAGTGACTTTATTTAATACTAAACATCTTATTTTCAGCTTTTATAGCCTAGGCCCCAGATTAATAGTAATAGTAATGAGTTTCGTTTATTTTTTTTTTCTTATAGCTTTAACCACAAAACCACAATGAGATCTGTGATTTCGCCTAGAGACATCTCTGTCTGCACTAAGAAGCCAAAGTAAATTAAGAACAACTAGCATGCTGGTACATTATGATAAAGCAAACTGCTTAGTGACACATGGATTGCAAGTGGTTCTAATGTAGTGACGCAAGCTGGTGACCTACTGGGCACTATTCTTACACAGTCTAACGCAAAAAAACAAAACAAAAAAAAAAAAAACAACTTTAGATTCACTTTGTATCATTTTCACATCCTGGTAACTTTTTAAAAGTTTAAAGCATTCCTTTGGCCTCCTGTTTAACCACAGTATTTCTGCAGTTTTACCCATGCTTTTCCCATGGTTATACAATGCATTTATAATAATTTACCTGGGTTTACCATGTTTATTAATATACTTTTATTATTATTATTTATTTCTTAGCAGACACCCTTATCTAGGGCGACTTACAATTGTTACAAGATATCACATTATTTTTACATACAATTACCCATTTATACAGTTGGGTTTTTACTGGAGCAATCGAGGTAAAGTACCTTGCTCAAGGGTACAGCAGCAGTGTCCCCAGCTGGGATTGAACCCACGACCCTCGGGTCAAGAGTCCAGAGCCCTAACCACTCCTCCACATACCTTCTTACCTTGTTATTGTAGTCTAGTATCTGCATAAATAAAGACATAGGCAGTCAGTATTTTTGGTCAATTATTTGCTTTTTTTTTTGCAGAGATACTTCCTCTGTTATGTTTCTCTTTAGTAATTTGTGTTTTTCTTTTTTTCATTTTATACTGTGCTTCCCTTATTTTTATAATTTTCTTTGTACTCCTACTTGGTTTCACTCCTTGTTTCTTCTTCTTAGTTGACTGTCATAGTAGTTCTGACTGGCTGGCTGTTAGCCTGGTCAGCAACCTCGGTGTGTTCATGCATTACTAATTAAAACCACAGAGAAGTTAGCAACTGAGCCAGCTCCAGTCTCCCAGAATGAACAGATCAGACTGACTGGGATGTTTCCTTTCATCTCCAAATCTAGGTCTTCTCTAGATGCAGAAAGCAAATTGGAAAGATATGTAGTGAATTCTAAATACAAGTACAGTGCTGTGAATGTAGGGCACTGTTCACAAAAAACACAAATGCCTGGTTTGCAAATTAAATTAATGTTTAATCTTGTTGACCCCAATGTGTTCTTTTGGGGTGGGTCAAGTTGTAGCTGTTTCTGATCAGTGCTTGATCTGTCCTAGTGCCTGCGTCATGGCTCCATATAGTGATATCCCCTGAGTGCACTGTGCAATGAAACAGCTACTGGCTGGTATGATTGCAGCAAATTAGATGTTTTATCTATCTGGTCTGATTGGCAATGGTTTTAAATTATTTTAGATATATTTAGGATCAGACCATTTTTGTGACATGAAAAACTATTGTACTACAGTAGAGTTGTTTCAGGATTTCTGGGAGCACTTGAATTAATAGGTATCACATTTGATACCAGGGTGACTCTGGTTTAAAGAAGAACCAAATAGCAAAAATTGTAAAAATAAATAAATAAATATAATTTCAGTTGCAGGTTATGCTAAAACTGCTAAAATTGCCAAAAACATAAACGCTTTGATTTTCGAATCGTAATCGCCACAAAAAAAAAAACATGTATTGTACACAACAGTTTAACTTTCAAAGAAATGACCCTTCACAGCCACAGTGTCCATAAGCACTCGGGTGACACACATATTGCACTGTAGGAAATAGCAGTCTTGTAATTAATATAAGCAGCACAAGGGAACAAGTGAACACTGCAGCGAAGAGGATTTTTAAATAAAATTAATTTAAGGAGCAGAAGCAAGATTATAATTGGAATGGCTCCATCAGAACTGTAAAATTAGTTATTTGGAAATGTACTAGGTTCATTTTACATTTTAATAAACAAGTTCAACCCAGTTAAAAAGTAACAGGGTGTAGAAACCCTCTGCCTTTGGACTGCCCTGTCTTGGAAATGAGTGGGAGGTTGTGGGAGGGTTACTGCTTTCACCAGCTGCTGTGTTTTGTTTTAATCCTAACCCTAAACCTCTCTTTTGTGTTGCAGTGTGCCTACCTGGAGGCCAAAAACTGCCAGATTGAGAGCAAGTACCTGGTCGTGCTGCGCAGGCTGCAGGAGAGCAAAGGGCTGGACAGCAGTCAGCAGGAGATGGTGAAAAGGCTCATTGAGGACTCACTGCAGGGAGACAAGAAGGATGGCTTTAAACTCAACCCTGTCAGGTAAGACAGTACTGACATTTCCATACCGGGGTTTCACAGCGAAAACTTTTTTCCCCCCGGTTACTTTCTTGTTTTTTTGTTACTAAGTATATTCAAATATTTAAAATGCAATTCTATTGCTAAACTGATGATGTGATTGCAAGCTACACCAGTTCCATTTTCATATAATACCCTCAAATCCCGAACTGAAATACCAAAACAAGCAAAGGATCAAAATGTTAATGTTGGTTTGTTGCAATTGTGATCTAATAGGTGCGCAAATGAAAAGCCAAAAAAGAGCTGGAACTTACAGTAGTTTCTGGGCTTTGCTGTCTATGATTTTCTATGTCATGTGCCCTGCTCTTTTAATGTGATAATTTAATAATTGAAAAAAATATATATTTTGTTTATGTCACTTCTTTAAAACAAAACAAAACAAAAACTCTTTTTTGTTTTGTTGCATGGTCTGTTTAGAACAGAAGTGCAAATTATATGCATTTCCTATTTTTCATGATTATTTTCTCAGTTTGTTTTTGTCAATATTATAGAAATTCCTTTCGTAGAGTTTACTGTAGTCTTAACAGCTGCACAGGAACTCAGATTGAATAGTATTGATTGTAAATTGAACAGAAAATGTTTGTTCTGCTGTTCGAGCGATTGATGCAAGCAGCTGAAATGAGCTTGCTGTTAACTGTATAGTAATCCACATCACAATACCACTGCACACCTTAGCAGGCAAAAAGAAAGGTCAAAGATTGGATTGACATTGAACTGCTCCCTAACCAACCACATAAAGAGCAATGTGCGTCAATAAACACTGCAATTCCAGGACCATATATAAGGGTTGATGTTAGGCAGTGAAGGTGTATATATGCCCAAAAAGAAGTCAGAGGCTGCAGCAAGTCTACAGTTTATTTAGAAAACTCCAGGATCCTTTGTTCATACATAAGGCCCTGTGAAAATAGTGTGTTTTTTTTTTTTTTTTTTTTAATTCAAGGCAGTATCACGGGTAAAGTGTCTTATTTTGCAGATTGTGCACAGAACTATTTTATAAATTATGTGTACAGATTATTATTATTTTTTATACAGCAAATAGATTGATAAATGCACTGACATCTTCAAAATCAACGTCAAAGTTATTCAAGCACTTTACAATAGCTTGTGAAACGGTGTTGTCATTAACAGCCTGTAGGTAAAGTGTATCTGCAAGGACAGCTTTCAGTTCTATGTCAGATGCATGTTCACCATTTAGGCCCTGCAAAACAAATACAATGTGAAACACATATTGCTATTGGGCATCAGTCGACTCGTCAGTGACCATTGACAAGCAACCAGACTGTTTTACTAATTCCATAATCTCCTGCTTGTGATAGTCGGCAACTTTAGGTAAGTATTCACGTCTCAGCTGGGCTGATGAAGGAATCACTCCACCATTTGCTACACTCAGTATGAAGAAATTACGTAACTTTTGGTTGTCCAGTTTTTCAAGAGGGATATTTGCGCAAACAAACATCCCTGTCAGGTCAAAATTTAATGTGTTTCGTGCTTCACGGTTTTCAGTGGACTTTTGGAACATGGAAGTTCACGTTTTTGGTTTCTTGATTTCCGCCTTTCTCTTTCAGTGAATACTTGAATCTAAATGCCTGTCAAGAGATGATTTGCAGTAACATTGCAGGACATACAGAATAGCTTACCTCCATCGTATGAAATACAAATAATAATTATAAGAATATTGAAAAAATCACGGTATTGGGCTAAGTTCGCAATTTCTGCGCAGTTCGTGAAATCTCGATTTACACAGGGCCTTATACATAACCCTAGGCAGGTTAGTTTCAGGCACATATACCATTTACACACATAACCCTTTCCTGGTTCTTGTACTGGCTTCCAAACACATTTACCTCCTCCCTAACCGTCAAACTTCAGCCCCTCCCTTCTCTCCCTTTGTCTCTCTCCGCCAACTGTTCCAACTCAACTAACTAACTCAATGCTCTCCTGCAGCGATGGGGAGGAATACGCTGGCAGAGGGGACTGATTAGAAATATAACAGTACAACTTAACATAGAGGTTCATTACACATAACTAAATCACAAAAACCTGGAGCCATGCACCTACTATACAATGTTGTATGATAATTTAGGGAATATGTGAATACTGCATGTTACCAACATCCTTGTTTAACTTTCTGTTCCTTCCCAGTGAGTACGACGACTATGGATTCAAGACCATTCCTGATTATGAAGTAGAGGACGTGAAGCTCCTGGCCAAAATCCAGGCCCTGGAGATCCATTCCAACAACCTGCGCAACAATGAGATGGTGGACAAGCCTTTGCGGACCAGGTGGGCTAACTACCTGGCCAGCCGTCCCTTGGACCAGCTGGCTCCCTCCCCGGAGCTGAAGGGCCTGATCCGGTGTTGGATCCCTGTGGAGTACCGGGAGCAGGTGTGGCGCTGGATCGTGAGGACACGGACGCAGGTCTATAGGAAGCGGAATCCCAATCGCTACCAGGAGCTGAGGAAGCACTGCGAGGTGTCGGAGCACCCGGCCTCGGCAGATCAGGCTGGACCTGCACCGCACCCTCACCAGCAATAAGCACTTCTCCTCGCCCACCTCCGACGCAGTCCAAAAGCTGCAGCGCATTCTGCTAGCCTTCTCCTGGCAAAACCCCACCATCGGCTACTGCCAGGGCCTCAACCGGTACTGTACCTTTTGTATTGAAAGTTCTTAATGCCATTCGCTCATTTTAAGTAGTAAAAGGTGTTGCAAAAAAAGACAAAACACTTTCTTGTACTTCTTGGACGTGGACTAGCATAACTTATCCTTTTCTAAAACAGAGAATAATGCCTATTACCGGTAAGCAGTGCCACAGGTAATGGCAGCATTACCGGTGTTTAACATTTTAGAGCACTTCGTTGGAGGTAGCTATGCCAGGACACTATACTAGAGCAATGTGTTGTTGTATTATAAATAGCAATAAGAATACACATGCAAACAGTGTTTATTTATTGATTTGAGAAATTATGACACCTAGTGGTTGTTAACTGTGTTGTGTATTCTTAGCTACTCATCCCTCCCCTGTACAATATATCTTTTTCTGGAATCACAAATATACTGGCCCAGATATGTTCTTTAATATTCTACACAACTGTAAAGACAACTGTGGTGGAAAGCACGAGTGGCCATATTCAGGCAGATTAAAAATAATTCTGGCGCCTCCTCAAGACTCACCTCTTCAGACAGCACCTGTAGAAACTCCTCTTTTCCATCTGGACACTTATCACTCTTCCTTAAATGCACTTTACTTGCTCTTATCTGCTCCCTATTTTACTGCATTTAACCCTGTACTTTAGAGTACTGTAATCTGTCGAGTGTCATTTAATCTGTAGTATTTTGTATTTAATTATATCCTGATGTAACTATCACTGACACTGTTATCTGTTCCGTTATTGAATCGTAATCGTATTAATACTTATACTGATTCTTGAAATGTATTTTTGTCTACGACTGTAAGTCACCCTGGATAAGGGTGTCTGCTAAGAAATAAAATAATAATAAATACAAATAAGTGTATAATTTACATAATTTCTTGCTAGTTTCATACATCAAATTCCTCTGAAAATTTATTTCAAAATAGGGCCTAAAATGTGTAAAATGTGGCTTGGCACACCTATGTGTCCCCTTTTCTTCTGAATATTAGCAGCACACTTCCAGTGGAGTCATGTGGTGTGTGTGTTTCCTCTTGCAGGTTGGCAGCTATTGCACTTTTAGTTCTGAAGGATGAAGAGGATGCCTTCTGGTGTCTGGTGGCTGTTGTTGAAATCATAATGCCACAAGACTACTACAGCAAAACCCTCACTGCCTCTCAGGTACAGTATGTACAACAACTGATTTCAAATCAGTGAACCCTCTTCTTCCCTCCAGGGACACAAGGACGCAACAAGCCCTTGCCACCTCTCGATCTTAGGCAACTTTCTCTGCCTCATTTTCTTTTCCTTGCGGTATCCATTGTAGAGCTACCTTCTGGATATGGGTTTGTTCCATCCTGAGTACGTGGCCTATACACCTCAGTCTTCTTCTTTTTTGTATCTGTGATGATTTGGTCTTCTCGTGGAGGTCTTTATTTGAGATTTTGTTTGACCAGTTTTTGCCTATTTTCCAAAGGCACCTGTTATGGAAATTGGCTAATTTGTCCATGTCTCTCCGTTATTACTAAGAAAATGTTAAAATATTTGTGACATTGCTCGTCAGCCTATAGCTGAGTTTTAATGCTATCCCCTTTGCTTCACCAGTAAGTACTGTGGATGTGCTAATTCAGGCAGTCATAGTCCCTATTTGTTCTAACAGCTGAGCAACTCCTGCTGCTCTAAGCAGAGCTCTTTGTTCCTTGCAGGCTGATCAGAGGGTGTTCCGTGACTTTCTTGCTGAGAAGATGCCTCGCCTGACGGCCCACTTCAAGGAGCACAGCATCGATCATTCCCTCATCACCTTCAACTGGTTCCTGGTGGTCTTCGTGGAAAGTCTGGTCAGCGACATCCTGCTCAGAGTGTGGGACGCTTTCCTCTATGAGGGCACAAAGGTACAGCGCCGGCTGTGTTAGTAATTGATCCTTTAATACCCACCCCCCCCACCACCAACACCACCCACACCACCCACACTTACCCAACTGTGTTGAAACGTGCTTAATACATTTTTCAGCACAAATTGTTGAGAAAAATTGTCTTAACTTGCAAACATGTGCACAGTATGTCACACTTACATTGTAACAGCTTATCCAATTATTTTAAATTATAGTAATGACATTTTAGAGAGTTATAGAGAGTAAAAATGAAAAACATGGAAATAAGTAAAATATAATTAATTATAAAAGGGCTCAGTCCAGTGACGACTTGATGAGCGAAAGTATCCTTCTTTTTTAACCTGAACAGTATTTCCTTCTTTCTGTTTCCAGGTGATATTTCGCTATGCACTGGCCCTCTTTAAGTACAATGAAGAGGACATTCTAAAAATTCAGGACAATCTGGAAATCTACCAATACCTCCGTTTTTTCACCAAAACTATCTCTGATGGCAGGTGAGGCAGAATGAGGATGATGATAATGTACAGCAGACGCATCAGACCAGTTGCTGTCAATCACAGACTGTATAAACAGTTCACACTCATCTCACTCACTCCAGTGGCCATGCTTTTAACCACTAGTAAAGTTAGTGATTTCAGTAAACTGTCTTGTACCATTTTGATGATGGTAAATGTGAACAGTGATTTTGCAGTTTACTGAGCTTTACCATGCATCCACTATGAAACCGTAAGTCCTTCTTTACCATTCACTTCCTACAGGTAATGGAGCCCCCACCTCAGACCCACATAATGTCCTCTTTGCAGCTTAGAAAACAGATGTACTGTATGTATAGCTGTTTAATGAACAGTTTGCAAGCAGATTATTAAAGTGTTGAACAATTTAACTGGTAGGTCAATTGGCTGGTTTCACAGGCCCTGATTAGCACTAATCCTGGACTACCTATTGTTATCTTAGGTAAGGTAGTCCAAAATTAGTGCTAATTGTAGTTTGTGAAACCAGCCGTTTAAGATACTATTAAAAACAGAATTTTCTTGCCATTAGGTCTTAGTAGTAAAAATAAGTTATCCTAAGGATGAATAATTCCAAGGTTCTGTTGCCTTTTATTTACTGAAAACATTTATTTTCTGTTATACTGTAGCACGGAACTGGATCAATCAGTCTGCTTTCTCTTGATTTTCAGTGAAATAACTGGGATTATATGATAATAATTTGGCAGAGCTTTCTCACAATGACTGTAAAGCAGCAGAAATATGTTTCCATTTAGTTCTCAAAGCCTTTTCATTGGAATTATTGATTCAATCACCATGTTTCTCCTCTGCCCAGCCACTAAACCTGAAATACAAACACATTCATTTAGATGCAGCCATTCATGCTTCAGTATTAGACAAGAATCCAGGCAGTGCCGGCTGTGCAGAGACAGGGGGCCATTGACTGATTTGGACCACCTGAAGATTGATACACTGTAGAAGTTAATGGGTTCAATCTCTAAACAATTATGTTAGAAAATTAGCAAGTAACAACTTTGTATGTCAGACTTACATTTTTTTGTTCCTGTTAGAACTGTGCATTGTTTCTCAAGTGTGTATGTTTGTCTTTTTGTCTTTTTATGAATTTAATTTTGGCAGGCCCATATTTTGTTGTTTATTTATTTATTTATTTATGTATTTTTTGAAAGGGAAAAATGCAGAGTTCCCAGGTCCTTTTAACTTTGCAGTTGTTTCATCAGTGGCATTTTGTTTTCTCTGTATCTTCTGTCTTTAGGAAACTAATGACCATAGCGTTTAATGATATGAACCCCTTCCCTATGAAGCTGCTGAAGAACAGACGAGAGTTTCACATGGAGAGGCTGACAGCCGAGCTGCAGGAGCTGGAGAGGATACAGGAGGAGTTTGTGAAAGAACAACAAGTGGAGCGCAAAGACAAGGACCTGGACACTGCTGTCAGCGAAGACGAAGAAGTAATACAGACTGCAGTTAGCTTGCATCACACGTCCTGACGTTATTGAAAAATTACACATCACTGATACTATTTAAACTAATTTGTTTGCTTTATTATTCCCTGCTGTGGAATATAGTGCGGCTTACATACTGTGTATGTCACACATACATCTAACTGTTATCCTTTGTCTGTTGTTGAGTATATAGGTATGTCAGACTTACATTTTTATATGTACATACTGTTTATCGTAGGTCATGGCTCTTATTTTGTAATGGCGGGCGTTATCTTAGGTAAGGTAGTCCAAGATTAGTACTAATTGTAGTTTGTGAAACCAGCCGTTTAAGATACTATTAAAAACAGAATTTTCTTGCCATTAGGTCTTAGTAGTAAAAATAAGTTATCCTAAGGATGAATAATTCCAAGGTTCTGTTGCCTTTTATTTACTGAAAACATTTATTTTCTGTTATACTGTAGCACGGAACTGGATCAATCAGTCTGCTTTCTCTTGATTTTCAGTGAAATAACTGGGATTATATGATAATAATTTGGCAGAGCTTTCTCACAATGACTGTAAAGCAGCAGAAATATGTTTCCATTTAGTTCTCAAAGCCTTTTCTTTGGAATTATTGATCCAATCACCATGTTTCTCCTCTGTCCAGCCACTAAACCTGAAATACAAACACATTCATTTAGATGCAGCCATTCATGCTTCAGTATTAGACAAGAATCCAAGCAGTGCCGGCTGTGCAGAGACAGGGGGCCATTGACTGATTTGGACCACCTGAAGATTGATACACTGTAGAAGTTAATGGGTTCAATATCTAAACAATTATGTTATAAAATTAGCAAGTAACAACTTTGTATGTCAGACTTAAATTTTTTGTTCCTGTTAGAACTGTGTGGGGCTCCCGAGAGGCGCATCCAGTAAAGGCGCTCCACGTGGAGTGCAGGATGTGCCCTATAGTCTGGACGTCGCAAGTTCGAGTCCAGGCTATTCCTTTGCCGACCGAGGACAGGAGCTTCCAGGTGGCGACGCTCAATTGGCCGAGCGCCGCCCGGGGGGAGGGAGGGTTAGGTCGGCCAGGGCGTCATCGGCTCACCGCGCACCAGCGACCCCTGTAGTCTGGCTGGGTGCCTGCAGGCTTGCCTGTAAGCTGCCCAAGAGCTGCGTTGTCCTCCGACGCTGTAGCTCTTGGGTGGCTGCATGGCGAGTCCGCAGTGTGAAAAAAAGGGGTCGGCTGACGGCACACGCTTCGGCCATTCCAAATTGGGGAGAAAATAATAAAAAATAATTGGCAATGACTAAATTAAAAAAAAAAAAAAAACTGCATTGTTTCTCAAGTGTGTATGTTTGTCTTTTTGTGTCTTTTTATGAATTTAATTTTGGCAGGCCCATACTTTATTGTTTATTTATTTATTTGTGTATTTTTTTTGAAAGGGGGAAAAATGCAGAGTTCCCAGGTCCTTTAACTTTGCAGTTGTTTCATCAGTGGCATTTTGTTTTCTCTGTATCTTCTGTCTTTAGGAAGCTAATGAACATAGCATTTAATGATATGAATCCCTTCCCTATGAAGCTGCTGAAGAACAGACGAGAGTTTCACATGTAGAGGCTGACAGCCGAGCTGCAGGAGCTGGAGAGGATACAGGAGGAGTTTGTGAAAGAACAACAAGTGGAGCGCAAAGACAAGGACCTGGACACTGCTGTCAGCGAAGACGAAGAAGTAATACAGACTGCAGTTAGCTTGCATCACACGTCCTGACGTTATTGAAAAATTACACATCACTGATACTATTTAAACTAATTTGTTTGCCTTATTATTCCCTGCTGTGGAATATAGTGGGGCTTACATATTGTGTATGTCACACATACATCTAACTGTTATCCTTTGTCTGTTGTTGAGTATATAGGTATGTCAGACTTACATTTTTACATGTACAGTTCGGCTCTTATTTTGTAATGGCGGCGTGATGTACCGACATACTTGTTTTAGAGTCAACAAATTAAGTTTACCAAACCTGTCAAAATGCAGAATATTAATGGAAATAGGTGTGTGTTGGTAACACACACACACTACATCTCTGAATGCTTGACTTCAAATCCAGTTTAAGTCACACATGAAAGGAGTATGGTGGTCCTAAGCCCTCGGCTTCCACATCACAAAACCAACACACAGTGCAGCACAATTGGCACAAAGGATAAACCTGTTTCTTATCTCATAAAACAGCCTTTTACTATAATTATCATCTGTCAGTCTCTGAATTTCTTCAATCAGCAGTTCCATTCCACTCAGATCAGTTCAGTAAATTAATTATTTTGTAGTTTCCCAAGAAAACAAAAACTCATTGGAGATCTTGAAAATTAATGTCTTGAAATGTGATTAATTTAGGCCAGGCTAATCTGAACAAGTACAGAGATTCCAGTTACTTTTCAGACCGCAACCAGGTTCCAGATTTTCTAAACGAGACTATCTCTGAAATAAACTTATTTTTTATGCATTGGTTGTTTGTTTATATTCCTGTAAATTGCATAGTTCAGTTATTGCTAAGTTAAGAGGAAGACGTTGCTTTGTTTAATTATGTTAAATTGTATGGCAATCCTTCATGATTTGCATGAATTCACTTAGGTTTAGAGGTACAGTTTTAATTCATGTACCTCTGATAAACCTAAACTAAGTGACTAAAGCAAAAACACAAACGTTTTTTTTTACTTGAGCTTGAAAAGGAAAAAATAGGATGAATACAGTGCTATATATGTGTGTGTGTGTGTATATATATATATATATATATATATATATATATATATATATATATATAATTGATCGCTACATATAGATTTTTCAACGCTGGTAAAATGTTTAATTCAGTAATGATTTTAAAAATGTTTATTTTTTTAATTTTTAGGGATGCAAGACATGTAACAACTTCGTGTCTAAAGTTTTTAAATGCCAACTGTTAAATAAATAGAATTATGGATATTAATGTGTTGATAGTAGGGATAGCTTTTGTGACTGGAGCATGGCTGCATTGTCTATTGCGCTGAATTTTAACCAATTTTAACAAATTGTTCCCATTATTCTTATTTTTTATTTGAGCTTTTCTCTTCAAATATTTTTTAGAAAACAAAAAAGCACAAACAAAATCTCAGCTGTTTCGTCTTATTCATGAGTAGACTTAATTTGATACAGAGGAACACCCTTTTTATACACTCAATTTTCCACAGGTGATTAATCACTTTTAAGAGATGGCTCAGCTGACAAACAACTCTTGAGAAGGGAAACTTTTGTGATATTTTTTTTTAATTCTGTTCCACCACATGGCCTTAATGAAGACTTTAAATATGGGTATTTTTTTTTTTGTAGCATGTATGTTTGTATGTATACAGTATATACCTCTGTTCATTATTCAAGTTGCAGAGTAAAAAAAAAAAAAGTAACTTAGTAAAAGAATATTTAGTGGTATGAAAAGTTTTGTGTTGACGTACAGATTGAGTGTTTAAAATAATATAAAAAGTATGGTCTTCTGCCTTCTGTTGTCATTTCTGTACCTAATTACTTATTAATTTCAGTTGTTTTTGATTGTTCTGATTGTCAATTGAAGGTTTGTGACGTAAAGGTGATTAATCGCCTGTGGAGAATTGAGTGTAAAAAAAAGGGGTGTTCCTCTGTATCAAATTAAGTTTACTCATGATTAAGACTCTGTCGAAACACGTTGAGATTTTGTTTGTGCTTTTTTTGTTTACTAAAAAATGTGAAGAGAAAAGCTAAAATAAAAAATAAGAATAATGGAAAAATGTGTTAAAATAAATTATTTTTGTGAAGAATGGGTTGTCTTTTTCACTCGAATCACTGTATAAGGGCCTGTTGGCAACCAATACAAGCTGCCTTTATTTTCTCAGGTGTTGCCAGGTTGATTACCTGGTCAAAGACTAAACACATACATGTAAAACATTTAGAACATATTTGTATTCTGTATTTGTATATTATGATATTTGATTGATTTTTTTTATGTACGTATTATTGCACAATAGGGAGAATTAACGAGAACATTTCTAATATTTAGGCGTTCATTTTGTATTGCTGTTTTATAATGTGATGGCAATCTGAACTATAGTCAAAGTCTCTCAAAGTGAATTATTATTTTAGGAAAGTATTACGGCACAAGCACTTATATATTACCAGTGTCACTCTCCTCACAAGGTTAAACTGTGAAACCCAGAACATACTTTAACTGGCTGAGATGAGCCCTTTTCAAGGCATTTTCTCTGCTGTATAATATAACAGAACTTGTTTTTTGATGAAATGGTGTGCATTTTTTGCATCCTTTGTGTAAGGTATTTGAACTGAAAAACATCAAATACTGGTATTATCATTGTGTTGTTTTAGATTTGTTGAACAAAATCTTATTCTACTGAAAATATTTCTCTTTTGTTTCTATAAAGGTTTATATAAATACAGTAATAACATTTGCTGACACTGCAGTGGAGAAACACTTCATTTATTAATTTGTCCCACAGCAAATTCAGAAAAGATTGTTCTACAACAGTGTTAATACCTCCCTTTAGTTTACTGATAATAAATGTTAATAAAAAACATTAACTAATATTAAACTGCTGAAACGTCTGTATTTCTTTTCCCCAATATATTTCTGTTTTACTCAATGACATTCCAGTTAATTATTCAACAGCCAAGCTTTTTATGTTGTGTATCCTGATGCAGTCAACATTTTAAAATCATAATTTTTTCATCTATGTTTGGAAAAGGAGACCATATAGAAAAAAGGTAGTCGAGGATCAAATGATGATATATGAGCCTCTAATACAATCACTAATAATATATATTGTAACAAAAAGGCTGTCACTGGGACTTTCTGCATGCGTCTGTGCTTGAAGTGCTTTGCAGAGCAAAGTTGCATGGTCTGCGACCGTGCTTCCCATGCGTAGGAACGCTTACCCTGCTGCAGACACTGTTCCCCTATATTGGATTATTGGTGCAACCTTGCAGGATCATTATATGTACCTTGCAGGAGCCAGGGGGAGTGGGGCTGATAGTGGCCACTGATTGGTCGTGGTTAACCTGCAATGTTGTACGGGTTGTGGGCTGTAAGAGGCAGCTTGCATGCTAGACAGGAGTGGAGAGTTGGAGAAGTAACCTGTCTTGCTAAGAAGTATGTAGCCTGTTCTTTAATGCAAAATAAAAGTGATTGCTGCTTTTGAAGAACGCCTGTTTCACACTTCCATTCTTACCAAGTCATTACTATATATATATATATATATATATATATATATATATATATATATATATATATATACAGACGTGCTCAAATTTGTTGGTACCCTCCACAAAAAAACGAAGAATGCACAATTTTCTCTGAAATAACTTGAAACTGACAAAAGTAATTGGCATCCATCATTGTTTATTCCATATTTAATAGAAATCAGACTTTGCTTTTGATTTTTTATTCAACATAATATTGTAAATAATAAAACAAATGAAAATGGCATGGACAAAAATGATGGGACCGCTAACCTAATATTTTGTTGCACAACCTTTAGAGGCAATCACTGCAATCAAACGTTTTCTGTAGCTCTCAATGAGACTTCTGCACCTGTTAACAGGTAGTTTGGCCCACTCTTCTTGAGCAAACTGCTCCAGCTGTCTCAGGTTTGATGGGTGCCTTCTCCAGACTGCAAGTTTCAGCTCTTTCCATAGATGTTCGATAGGATTCAGATCAGGACTCATAGAAGACCACTTCAGAATAGTCCAATGTTTTGTTCTTATCCATTCTTGGGTGCTTTTAGCTGTGTGTTTTGGGTCATTATCCTGTTGGAGGACCCATGACCTGCGACTGAGACAGAGCTTTCTGACACTGGGCAGTACGTTTCGCTCCAGAATGCCTTGATAGTCTTGAGATTTCATTGTGCCCTGCACAGATTCAAGGCACCCTGTGCCAGGTGCAGCAAAGCAGCCCCAAAACATAACCGAGCCTCCTCCATGTTTCACTGTAGGTATGGTGTTCTTTTCTTTGAAAGCTTCATTTTTTCATCTGTGAACATACAGCTGATGTGACTTGCCAAAAGCTCCAATTTTGACTCATCTGTCCAAAGGACATTCTCCCAGAAGGATTGTGGCTTGTCAATATGCATTTTAGCAAATTCCAGTCTGGCTTTTTTATGTTTTTCATTCAAAAGTGGTGTCCTCCTGGGTCTTCTTCCATGGAGCCCACTTTCGCTCAAAAAGCGACGGATGGTGCGATCAGAAACTGACGTACCTTCACCTTGGAGTTCAGCTTGTATCTCTTTGGCAGTTATCCTTGGTTCTTTTTTTTCTACAATTCGCACTATCCTTCTGTTCAATCTGGGGTCGATTTTCCTCTTGCGGCCGCGCCCAGGAGGTTGGCTACAGTTCCATGGACCTTAAACTTCTTAATAATATTTGCAACTGTTGTCACAGGAACATCAAGCTGCTTGGAGATGGTCTTGTAGCCTTTACCTTCACCATGCTTGTCTATTATTTTCTTTCTGATCTCCTCAGACAACTCTCTCCTTTGCTTTCTCTGGTCCATGTTCAGTGTGGTGCACACAATGATACCAAACAGCACAGTGACTACTTTTCTCCATTTAAATAGGCTGAATGACTGATTACAAGATTGGAGACATGTGTGATACTAATTAAAGAAACTAATTAGTTTGAAATATCACTATAATCCAACTATTTATTATCTTTTCTAAGGGGTACCAACAAATGTGTCCAGGCCATTTTAGAATATCTTTGTAGAATAAGCAATAATTCATCTCTTTTCACAGCTTCTTTGCTTTATTCTATGACATACCAAAGGCATGCAAGTATACATGATAAAATAGCTTTTAATTTCATCACTTTTCAGGAGGAATGAAGCATTATTTCAATGAGCTGTAAGGGTACCAACAAATTTGAGCACGTCTGTATATATATATATATATATATATATATATATATATATATATATATATATATATATATATATATATATATATGTGTGTGTGTGTGTGTGTTCTAGTGCACTGATGGTGAATTAGGATCACTAACCACATTGTCAAACAGGTTATACAGCAATAACGATCCATGATGTGGTACGGAACAGAAAAGCCAGCGCTCTTCCTGCAGTGATTTAGAGGACAGATCTCAAACCCCAGTGCACTAGAGTGGCCATTTATAAAAGAGCTTTGAAACAGACTTTAAAGTTATAAGTGTAAAAAGTTGTCAGGATGTTAACAATGAAAACAAAAATTAGAGGTACCTTATTTAAACAGTTGTAGCAACAAGTGGGGACATATTTTTCGGAATACAGTTACTCTTTAAGATTGAGCTTTATGTTAATTAGCCATGAGGTTTTTGAATGCTCTGTACTCCCAACACAGAAGCACATGTGTGTGCAAATATATTTTTCTTATGTGTTTACTTTTCTACCTTAATAGAAAAGTGTGTAATGTGTAAATGTGAAATGATCTTAAATGACCAATTGAAAGGTATTTGTTTTTCTGATATTCATTTATTATACCAGTATTTTTTTTTTTTTTCTTTACATGGCCCCAGACATCGTTTAAATGGTGCAGTTGAGTTTACCGCAGGTTATATGCACCTTTACAAAAGAAAATGTAAAAATAGCAGCCTTAATATAGAGAGGAGTGTTCTCATTAATGGTTTAAGATTGAGTACTTAGTTTTGGTTTGTATAAACAGGGTGCACAACGTACAAAAAGATCTGAGACCTGGGTACCGATTTTGATACTTGTGAGGGAGACGGTATTCAGTTCTGGGCACATATTGTATCAAAGATCCCTTCTATGGGCCGTTTCTATTTTTATTCCCCCCTTGAGTCGACCAAGGTTCAGCTAATTGGTACATGAACAAAGCACAATCTCGTTGGAGATAATTGCTTCAAATTACAGTCACAGAATCTAATAAGTAAATCACTCCCTACCCTAGTCTTAAACATCTGGTATAAAGAAAAGCTTCAAAATGAAATATGAATGCCTCACAGCCAAGGGCACTGTATATTGGTCCTAATTCAAATTCCTTTTGCCTCTCTTACTAAATGACATTCTTCATCACATGTGACATCTTGGCCACTCATTAATGAGGGCATTTAACAGCTCTTTCAAGAGAAGAATGGCCAAAGGGTTACCTACATAGTTTCAGAAACAAAGGTCAAACAAGGGTTAAAGGATTTTGCATTATAGCAAGGAAGTGGACCAATCTTACTTTCTAATAAGGAGATTTATTTTACTATACATTTTCCCAACATACAATTCCACTTCATAAACAGTGCTAATGTGGCACTTCTTTTCTTTCATAGCTTTCAAACAGGATGCAACTAATTGCAGAGTACCAAAATGTAAGGAGCCTCCACCCATGCCAGGTTTCTGTCTCCAGTGAATTGAGTATTGAAAAATTATGCAGTAGGTCTAAAGTATTATTCATTTCTGCCAATGCCACACCATATAGACTGCAGATCTCCCTAAAGTTTTTATTTTTTTTATTTTGACTACAGCTACAGATTACAACGGCGTCTACTTGTCCCGTTATGAAAAGATTCTTTAAGTATTTCAGTGAGTGACATCAAAATAGAGGCATCTCATATTACAATACTACATTTATAATTCTAAGTTCATTATGCAAAGCGCCATGATCAATGGGTAGGTATTCTATTGAAATGGACGGGTAGCTGGGAAAGTGTAGGGCATCAACAAATCTTCTTCACAGGCACCCGGAGAGCAATCGTGAATATGAATTACAGAATATGAATATGAATTACAGATTGTAATACTTCATTAATACTTAGAAACAACAGCCATCATAGAATCAATAAGGGACAGGGCCGCCATGGACAGCCAGGATGACACTGGACCATCCACAATGATTAGTTGAAGTTCTTGAGGAAAGCTGGCGGTGAAAATCTGCTGGTCCTGAATGACTCATCATTTTTTTTTTTTTTTTCAGTTTATTAGTCACCAATTGTTTTTATTATTTTTCCCCAATTTGGAATAGCCAATTATTTTTAGGCTCAGCCCACCGCTACCTCCTCCCGCTGGCTGACGGGAGCGGGCGAAGACGAACACACACTGTCCTCTGAAGTGTGTGCCATCAGCCGACCGCTTCTTTTACACACTGCAGGCCCACCATGCAGCCACCTCAGAACTACAGCGTCGGAGGACAATGCGGCTCTGGGCAGCTTACTGGCAAGCCCGCAGGCGCCCGGCCAGACCAAGCCCCCGGCGGTGCTCTGTCAATTGTGCGTCGCCCCTGGGAGCTCCTGTCCACGGTCGGCAGTGGAATAGCCTGGACTCGAATTGGCGACGTCCAGGCTATAGGGCGCATCCTGCACCCACACAGAGCGCCTTTATCGGATGCGCCACTCAGGAGCCCCAAAATGACTCATCATTTCTGAGACTTCCTTATGAAACATAAACTTGTGCAGTCTTTGGAATATAATTGCCTGCCAGTTAAATACTTGTTCTCAGGCCTCTATCAAAGTCACTGACATGTATTATGTATGAAAGCAAACCACCGTACATTCATTTCTGAAACCTTTTCTTTCAACACAATAAGCCCAATTAAAAGTGAAAATTATATTTATTTTCCCCAACAATAATATGAGATTAAATATTGTAATGTCCACTAGGAGGAGACATAATTCAGTTTCTAACACACCAGTACGTTCTTTTTTTATACAGTATGCACAGTCTTAAACATGAATAATGTTATCTGCAAAAGTGGGTTACCATTGTGATATCTTAATCAATATTTCTTGATTAAACTGTTCTTGTTATAAAGTGTATTCTAATAACATTTGTACTTTTTTTTTCACATTTTGTATTGTACTACGTTTAGTATTAGATAGTAACTTTGCCTTTGCCACTTGTGTGATATTAGGCTAGTCTTGAGTGATAGTATTATTATTCCATAATGAACCATGCAGTATATAAATTGCATATATCAACCGGAGGTGCATGCATATATATATATATATATATATATATATATATATATATATATATATATATATATATATATATATATATATGTTTGCATGCCCCGGTAGCTAAATGCTTAGTTACGGCTCTGGCAAAACCAAAGCCCATGGCCAGTATACAATATTTTTCTGTATGCATTCTTTTCTGTTGAGCACTACTGACACCGTTGAAACGGTGAGTCTTAGGTCGCCTGCGGATACATTAGT